>JANHAO010021290.1:0-12557 GCA_026873985.1 Saraca asoca | reverse complement strand
TGAAGGTATAATTATTAGCAAGATAGTAGTATAATTTTTTTAAGCTTTTAATATTTTTATATTAATTGAAATTGCATTTTTATATGGAAAGAGAGGAGACACAGAATTTTATCCCAAGGAGATCGACTCTTTTGTTGGTATGAAGTTTCTATTTAAGATAAAGGTTAGTGAGAGGGAGAGGAATTCTACTTATATGGTTGCTAGAATATGCAATGATGAAGACATAATGGACACTTTCAAAACCAATGGCTATGGTTCTCATGTTGTAATTTTATTGTTTGTTAATTTGAAATATCCTTGGTTGATTATTTGATCAAGACATAGATTGATTTTTAATCTTAAGTGTATAATCGTTAGGATATTGATTGTGATGTTGCTTTTCCTACTCCACAAGATCAGGATGTGGATGTAAAGTGGTAATTAAATTCATATGGTTTCAAAATTTATGTTATATGATTTTTAAGTTTGTTAATATACAAATTATGGGTAGTGTGTAAAATTATTGTATTCTTTCATGCATGATGCTGAGTCTTAGGATGGAGATAATTGCATTGACTAAATTTACCATAGTCCATTGCAAAATTTGGCTAAAGCTATTAACCTGGAAAATATTGTAGCTGACATGTCTGCCATTTAGAACAAAAAAGAAACCTAAACTTGAATGAGGCATGGAACATGTGATATAAAGATATGCAATGTGGCTATGGTTTGTTATATATTTTGTAAGACCATTGTTATCTTTGTTTGCATTCTTCATGCTAGATTATCATACTGCTTCAGTTTAAGTTTCATGATATGTGATGCTAATTTCATGTTTCGTAAGATGATATCCTTATCATGTTTTTTTTTCTTTAGTAAGAAGTTGCTTGTGTGTCTTATTCTATTGTGCATAAGTGAACATAGGACGTTAGTAACACAATTTGACACAAGAATTTTGTTGGAAATTTAGTGCGCAGTACCGGAATTTGCCAACAAGTTTTCTATACAACATAATTTAATTTAATTTCACATGATACTAATTAGCCATGTTTAGCGGAACTGAATGGACTATTGTCTGTGTGCCACAAAATAATCTAGAACCAACCTTTTAAGAAGACCAAAATTTTGAGACACTTTCTATGTTAAACAAAGCAGTTGATTGGCTTTTATTAATTGAATTCATTTGAATATTTAATTTTGAATTGCACAGAATAATTTCATTGTTTCATGTTTAAGTTTATTGCACTACTCAAATTTGAAAATTTTTCTATAATATAATTGATACCTAGATTTTTTATTTATTTATAATAAATAGGACTGCTGTTGTGAATTAATATATAAGATTGGTACTGCTTGGAAGATGCAAAGTTCTTATGGTAGGGGAACTTTTCTTAATATTTATTACTAATATTTGTATTATTTAATTGTTATATTTTCTTTAGTAATTTTATGGTCTGATTAGTATAACTATACTATTTGTACATTTTGTTCGTGTCAATTGTTGCCCTTCCGCAACTTATAATTTTTTTCCATTTTGCCATAAACAAGGACAAGTTTGAAGATGATGCCAGTAGAGCATTGTGGCATATTCTTGAATTACTTAATTGAGAGGTTTGTTAATATGAAATCATTTGTTGTCATTTGATTTTGTAAGTTTTTAATTATATTCTTTATATGGTGAGCAATGATTTACTAAATTAAATTCGATGATGTTATAGTGAATGGTGATGACGCAATCTTAGTTGAGTTTTATTGATTTAGTAAAGGAAAGTGTATTCACTTTCATTTAAATGATTAACAATAGTCATGCTTTTATAGTTGGAAGTGTAAAATAGGGAATCGTGATCATGCTATCTATTTACTAGTCTCTAAGCCTGATATCTATTTTTTTTTCTAGCTCACCATACGAGACTATTTTGTGTGTTTTTATACTGTGTTAGTCATAAGTGCTTATTGTTGGACGTGCAAGATCTTTTGCTACGTGCTTAAGGTGTTTCACTTTTACTAAATGAATTGAGTGGGTGATTTAACTTTAAATTTTAATTTGTTTTATGGATTAAATGGATTGGTAGCTTTATATGTTTATTTTTCCAATTGATATACTTAATACTTTGTGTGATCATAATTAATATTCTTAATCTTTTTTTCCTTCCCTAGCTTGATGATGGCAAATTTACAACGAATTAGGACAAGCTTAGGGATGAAGGCAACTTAGAATTGATGCAAGTTCCTCTATTATTTAAGCTATAGGTGTGTTACTATGATGTAAATTATTTGATGGTATGTATTGCAAGCACGTGCATTTTTAGGGAAAAAAAAATGTTTGTGTGTGTAGATAGGATGTGATCATGCAATTTTAGGAGTTGTTTCGTTCACATAAGAAGTAAGTTCCTATTAGAAGTTGAGCTTTTCAGGAAATAAGTTTCCAGGTGAACTTCCCCAAAAAGTAATAAAAGTTATTTGGTTGGCACTAAGGTAATAGAACTTAATTCTTAGGAAGTAAGTTCTCATGTGATTTTTTGTTCAACTATAAACTTTCCAAAAAGTATTATCAAAATAATTAAAATATCTTACAGAAAAGTTATACTCTTTTATCAAGACAGTGTATAAATTTTTAAAAGGATACTTTTATTATTATTTAAATTTTACAAGGATAGTTTTCTAGTTTGCTTCACTAAGAGCATGGAAAATAGAACTTATCTAGGGGCCTGGATAAGTAACTTCTCATACTTTGTGAGAAGTAGAACTTTTTAGAAAATATGACTTCCTTCATTTTTTGAATTAGTGACTAACCAAAAAATCTAAGCAATTTCTACTTCTTGAAAAGTTATACCTTCTATGAAACTTTCTACGAACTACACGACTTCTTAGTCTAGGGTAGATAGTTAGTAATTGATCTTTTAGTCTTCATGTCTAGTGATTCTTTTTTGTGTACCATTCTTATTAAATAGCAAACCCTTAGGATATCTTTTACTTTTTTCAATTTAAATTAATTAATAAAAACATTCATTGTTTTATGGTTGGACGTGCAAAATAGGTACTTATGAGCTTTCGCCTATTTGCTAATCATGCCATCTATTCATTTGTAGCATGATAAATATTTATTTAGAAGCACATTATAAAAGAAGTTTGTTTATGTTTTGCATTGTGAGAAGTCATTATTTTTATTCAAACAACTTTATTGAAATAAAGAATAAAAATTATTAAGTTATTTGGTAGCTTATCTAGATATTTATTATTCTAAATACTTGGGTGGTGTTTAGCATTCATTTGAGGCATCTTTTTCCAAACTTCTTTTTTTATTCAAAATTATTAATTAATTAATTGATATATTTGTTGCCAACTACTACTTGTAACAAAAGGAGTTGTGATTGTTATCATTCATATATTGGTGATTTTTTTATGCAATTTGAATATTGATTTTGTCAAAAAAAAAAAAAGAAGAAGGGAAATAACTTAGTAATTCTTGATAGGTGTATTTTGTCAAAAAAAAAAAAGAAGAAGGGAAATAACTTAGTAATTCTTGATAGGTGTATTGCACTATTAAAATTTTGAATTTTTGATACAACATAATTGATATTGATATTTGATTTTTAAATTTTTGATAAAGTAAGACAAGTTCCATGATAAAGGCAACTCAAAATTGTAACATTTTCCGGTGTTACTTAATCTTAAGATGTGTTAGTATAATTTAATTATCATTCATAACTGGTGACTGTTGAAAGTTTTTTTAAATCATATCTATGGAATTGGTAAAATATTAGTAGAACCTTGAGTAATGAAAATTGCCATCCTCTAATTTTACTAATTAAATACAAGTTATTTTAAATTATATACAATGCTTTGTTAAGTCTTTTGTTCTATATTTTTTCACTAATACAAGAAACAAGTCAAACTCATCGAATTCTTTAATTATCAAAGAACCGGAGATAATGCTTGATGAGTGCAATGTGTTGGTGAAATCATTTAGGATGGTGAGGGAAGTTTATAAGGAAAATCAATCATAGAATATATGTTTAAGGCTTATTGGGAAGAAATCAAAGGATGGACGGATGTACAATCTTCCAACTGCAAATGAGGTAGCAATTCTAGTAATAAGTGATGTAAAGAATTTAGAAAAAGGTAGAGATATTATTATGCAACAAAGATCAAGACTATTGAATCATATCAATGAACATCATCCTATATTTCTTGGATTGTAATATCCTTTGTTATTTTCATATGGAGAATACAATTTTAGGAAAGAAATTGAGTTATGTTCAATTGTTTAAAATTCTTTTGAGGAAATGAACTAAACTAACTTTGCAAGAATTCTTTCAGTATTGAATTCAAAAAAGGGTAGGTGAGGTAGACATTATTTTGTGTGGCAGAAAATCGACACAATAATTTTTAGTTGATGCATACACAATAGTAGAATAAAAAAGATTGTCATTTATTCATAGACATCAAAAAGAACTAAAGAGCTGATTTGTATAAAAGACTTGTTTATGTTGTTTTAAGAGGAGAAACAACGCCATCTTCTAAAGGCAAATGCCTAATTTTACCATCTTCTTTCAATAGTGGCTCTAGATATATGATGCAAAACTATCAAGATGCCATGGCTATTTGTAGATGGGTTAGTTTTCTTGATTTATTCATAACCTTTAAATGCAATCTCAAGTGGCCAGAGATCATTGTAAAAGCTAATATTATGGAACATAAGCCAAAAGAGTATCTAGTAGACATTGTTCATGTTTTCAAAATGAAGTTGGATAAATTGATTAGGGACTTGACATGAAAAAGAATTTTTGAAAGAATTAAAACAAATATGTTCTTCTATTTACTCTCACTATTCAAATGTAATAAATGTTGTGTTTTTTAATATATCCTAGTAATATCAATTTGATACTTTGTTATTTGCATTGCATACCTGTGAAAACTTATTCTTATTTTTTTTCAACAATTGTATACACAATTGAGTTCTAGAAGTGAGGGCTTCCACATGCTCATATCTTGCTTTTTATTCATCCTACTGACAAGGTACATTCTATTGACAAGATTGATAAAATTATATGTGCAGAAATTCTTGATGAAAGAAATGACCCTATTCTTTTTTATGTTGTCAAGAAGCATATGATGCATGGCCCATGTGGTTTAGCTAATCAAAAGTCTCCATATATGGTTAATAGCAAATGTATGAAACATTTCCTAAAAAGATTTAATGAAAGAACTATATTAGATGAGGATAGGTATCCAAAGTACATAAGAAGAGATAATGAGCAATGATTCAAACAAAATGGAACTTTATTGGATAATAGATATGTTGTGCCATATAATGGTTAGGCTTTGAAAAAAATATCATGCACATATAAATAATGAATTTCATAATTAAGGAAGGTCAATCAAGTATTTATTCAGATACATCAACAAAGGTCATGAATGAATGACAATTGGGTTCTTTGAAAGAGATAAAAATGGTGAATCACATGAACATAGAAATGAAATCAAAATTTACTATGATTACAGGTAAATTATTAGATCTTATTCTTAATTGTCATTACAATTATGTTGTATACACAGGAATTTATTGACTAATTTGAAATGTACATATTAATTTGTAGATACGTATCTCCATGTGAAGCTATTTGGAGACTTTTTGGATGGGACATTCAATATAGATGTTTGCTAGTTCAAAGGTTGAATTTCCATTTGGAAGGAAAGTAATATATTACATATAATCATACTGACAATCTTGGTGAGGTAGTAAAAAATCAAGAATATTACAACCTCAATTTTTATCTTGGATGGATGCTGATATATGAAGAGTTTCCTAATCGTTTTGTTCATAAGAAGCCTGTCAAGAATTGGTTTCCTAAAAAAGGGGATTTGCAATGGCCAACTATTCTGTATCTGTCCTTTTGATGATGAAAAGTACTACTTGAGAATTTTATTAACAATCTCTAAGTGTCAAAAAAACTATGAGGAAAATTGAATGTGAATGAAATCTAGTACAAAATGTTTAGAGAGGGATGCCACACTTTAAACTTGCTTAATGATGATAAAAAATACATTGACGCTATAATTAAAACAAGTATTTAGGGTACTGGTGATTACTTGAGGAAGTTATTTGCTATCCTCCAACTGTCTAATAGCAAGTCCAAACCAGAATTGTATCAAATGAAAGTTGGAAAATTTTGATAAAGGATGTTATTTATATGTAAAGGATTATACAAGGTAATCTAGATAAGAGTTACATGTTGAGTTGCAAATATTCCAATTACTTTCATAATTTATTTCATATTAATAATATCTTTTATTATGAAATAATTTATAGGCTTAGAAATGACTGATCATCAATTACAATAATACACCCTTTCACAGATTGAAAATTTGTTTCAAAAATGGGAAAAGTCTTCAAGATTATTCTTTAATTTAATTTTGGAAGAAATGATTGATCATCAATTGCAATAATTTGTTCTTAATAATATAATTTTGAAAGAACTTGCTTATAACAAAGTTGCTTTAGCCAATGAGCATGAAAATCTTCTATACAATATGACGGCAAAGCAAATAAATATTTATGACATGATTATAAATATCATATCTAGGAAGGATTGTGGAATTTTTTTGTATATGGATATGGTGGTACTAGAGAAAATTATTTATGTTGCTTCCAGTGATATTGCATCATTACTTTTACCTAGTGGCAAAACTATGCATTCAAGATTTAGTATCCCATTAACTATGAATGAATCATCAACATGTAATATTCGACAAGGAAGTTTCATGGCTGCTTTTTTGGTTAAAGTAAAGCTTAGAATACGACATGAGACATCAATGATTAACAAATTTTGTTTTGAAGCTTTGAGTAGAACCATGACAAATGTGTTAAGATTCACTAATTCAAACAATCTAGATCAACCATTTTAAGGCAAAGTTGCTATGACAAATTCTTCCTATAATTCTGAAGGCTAGTAGACAAGACATTGTACATTCAACCATTAATTCTTCTTACTTATGGGATCATTGCAAAGCCCTAACATTGACAAAAGATATGCAACTCTTGACTAGTTCAAATGATATTTCTGCAAATGATATTAAGTAGTTTTGTAAGTGGATATTAAGAATTGATGATAGCAAAGAAGGTGGTGTGAATCATGGTGAAGCAATGACTAAAATCCCAGAAGATTTGCTCATAAGGGACACTAATAATGCATTTTCATATATTGTGAGTAAGACATATTCTTCTTTCTTACAAAATCTCAATGATGGAACATATTTGCAAGAAAGAGCTACACTAGCACCTACTCATAATGTAATTGACTAAGTAAATGATCATATCATTTCCTTACTTCCTGGAGGATTGAAAACTTACTTGAGTAGTGATTCTCCATGTAAAGAGGATTTAAATACCCATGGTTAAGCTGACATGCATTTGCCTAAGTTCTTGAATACATTAAAATGTTCAAGTCTTCTAAAACATGAATTGAAAAAAGCTTGGTGTTCCTATTTTGTTAATGAGAAACATTGATTAGTCATTTGGATTTTGCAATAAAACTAGTTTTATTATTCTTGATCTTGGTCAACATGTTTTTCAAGGCAAAATTTATTTCAGGAAGTAAGTTGGAGATATAGTGTATACTCCTCAAATGTGGCTGATTCCTATAAACTCAAGGTTACCATTCAAATTTCAACAAAGACAATATCCAATTTAGGTTTGTTTCGCAATGACTGTCAAGGACAATCTTTTTTGCTCATTGGTCTTTGTCTTCCAAGATCTGTATTTAGTTATGGACAATTATATGTTGCATTATCAAGAGTTAGAAGCAAGATTGGTTTGAAAGTGGTGATTTGTAATGACAAAGGTGAACCGTTAAACACAACAACAAATGTTGTCTTCAAAGAAGTTTTTAAAAATGTAACTTGATAGTAATAAACCATTTCGTTATTGCACAATTTCAGATATCATCTATGTACCTTAACTAATGATGTAAGATTTCTTTTGATTTTTAATTTGATATTGAGACATCTAATTTATGTGTATGATATTCATGTATGCATTTTAATTATTCAATTTATATCACAAAGTGCTATAACTTACTCGTGCTTGGCACAAGCTCTACACTAGTAGCAGGTGAAATAAAAGTGGTAATTTTTAGGGGTTAGGTTGCAAATATCTGAGATTACCATTTCAATTGGAAGGATATGATGCATTCCTCTTTACATATCATGAGTTTACAGTTCTATGAACCCCATGTCGGTGAGAAAGTAACTTTAACTTGTTTTTTAAAAGAATGTATGTAGCCTTACTCATACTAAAATCAAATGGTAAGTTAGCCAGGTCGCTTGCTTGTTCAGAAAAGAGAGATCATTCAAAATGCAGGAGAGTGATTCATCACTTTTAGAGTTTCAACTCTTTCACAGTGGCTTGGCATTACTATTGAACCCATTTCAACTTTTCAGAAGTCTCTCCCATTACTATATTTTTAAATTATGCTAGCAATCACAATATTCTCCTAAAATTACACTTTTTTTTCAATCTGTTTTTATAGTTGTTGTAATCATAATGTAATTGGACACCACTAACCACAATATTTTAAACTGTCATCATATCATTGATTTAAATCAAGGTTAGTATTGATTGATGCATCTATAATATAAAGGAAATTTGATTTCAAATTTTCGTAGCCTTATGATAACCATTTTTTTCTTATTGTACTAGTTCTTTCTTATGTTTTTCGGCAAGTTTTTTACAATCCAAATGAGATTGCAATGACATTTTAAAAGCTTGATCAAAATAATTATTATGGAATTTTGATAACAAATTAAAACAAGAAAGACCATTCATAAAAAAAAAACCAAAATTCTTCACTTTCTATCAATTTTATCACTTGTTTAATTGCCTATAAATCAATTACAAATATGGATTCCCACTAACCCTACTTGGTTATAGTTTCTCTAGAATGTGAAATTGCAAAGCCTTTGTCAATTGGCAGATATATTGACAGACCAAAAATAAAGGCAAATGTCAAAAGCAAAGTATGACTGCTGTAACTAAGTGCTTATGAAATAAAAAGAGTTTAGCTAGCTATCATTTTTAGTGATTTGAGCTGGCAATATTGGCTTTCTTTCACTATCAACTATTGACCATTCCATTATTTATTGGCACAGCCACTAAAGTCCTAGTCCTTTTATTCCTGATTCTTGCTTTCTTATCTCTCTTGACTTGGAGAACTCACAAAGCATCTCTTCACAACTACTTTATTATTAACAGAACTAATTATATTTTGGTTGCTGCCTTTGCTAATATTATTTTAATCATTTATCAGATATATCTAGATATCAATAATTTAGTGTCCATAACTCTGTCATAAAGTCTTATGTGAAAAATAGATATGAATAATTTAAATTACTTTAAAATTATTTATTAATAATTGAATAATTGATTTAAAGTTCTAATAATTATTTATTAATTGTTTAATTTTATTTTAATTACTTAATAATAATTTAGAATATTGAATAATGATTTATTAGTTCTATAATAATTATTTTAAGCAGTTAACATGATACAAGATCTCAGATTTTTAATCTTTCAAACATGATACAAGATCTTGGAACTAGACTTGTTCCAATTGGATCTAATGAGCCTGCTATAATTTTCACTCTTGGGTAGGTAGTGGACTAGCCATGGTAATGAATAAATTTTGGATTACTTTGCCTAGGAACATAACTAAATATCTAAGGGTTTAGAGGATTTTTTGGATTTTACAATTTTAAATCGATCTGTTGAGGGGAGAATATAATGTCCATGTCCTGATTATAGATTCAAGCAATGGTTGACTAGAAATGAAGTATATGAATACTTGATACTGAAATAATTTTTAGTTGGATACACAAAGTGGATGTGGCATTGGAAATCAAGTATTGTAGACACTTCAACTAGTGGGTATCATGCCAATGAACCATCTACATCAGAGACCCATCAGAATTCAATTTAATGGATGATAAATGATGCATTTGGGATCTCTAGACACAACTAGCATGAACTTAACACACCACTAAAACCAATTACTGATGATGAGGAGTTAAATCTAAATGCGGGTCAGAGTGAACAAACTACAGAATTCTATGAGTTAGTTACAGATGGAAATCAAGAATTGTATGAAGGGTACTCCAAGTACTCAGAACTCTCTTTTCTAGTCAAACTCCATCATATTAAGTGCTTATGTGAGATTACTAATAAAGCAGTGTCCATAATATTAAAGTTGCTGCATGATGCATTTGCTCATGCAAGGATCCCTAAATCTTTCTATGAGACTCAGATAATCATTACCAAGCTTAGACTTAACTACACAAAGATACATGCATGTTAAAATAATTACATGCTTTATTGGGGAGAGGATGTAGATAGAGAAGAGTGCAAGAGATGTCACATCTCTAGATGAAAACCAAAGGGCAATAATAATGGAAAGGCTGCACCCAAAAGTAGAAAGAAGGGGAAAAAACTTCTACAAAATTGTTACGTTACTTTCCACTCAAGCCAGGTTTGCAAAGATTATTCATGTCATCTACAATGTAGATCACATGAAGTGACATGCTGTGGAGAGTAATAATGATGATTTAATAAGACATCCAAGGGATTCCGAAGCATGGAAGAGATTTGATTTATCAAACCAAGAATTTTCTTTAGATTTATGGAATATGCAACTTGGCCTTGCTAGTGATGGTTTCAACCCTTATGGGAATTTAAGAACCAATCATAGCATATGGCCAGTTATTTTAATCTCCTATAACTTGCCTCCCTGGATGTTTATGAAATGGGCCTTTTTCATCCTTTCAATGATTATTCCAAGAAACCAAATGCTTGGGAATGACATAGATATCTACCTCCAACCTCTTATCTAAGAATTGTAAGAGTTATGGAATGATAGTGTGGAAACATATCATGTATCAACAAATAAAATATTTAAAATGAATGCAGCTCTAATATGGACAATTAGTGACTTTCTAAGACTTGGAAACTTGTTTGGGTGGAACACTCACATTGTCTTAGCTTGCCCAATTTGTAACTTTGACTTTGAACCTTAATGTTTTCCATATAGTAAGAAGTGGTGCTTTATGAGTCATCGTCGCTTTCTAGATGCATCTCATAGTTATAGGTCTAATTAGTGTTGATTCAGTGGAAACTCAAAGTCAAGAGAGCCACTGAAAATATTATCTAGTTCCAACATTTTGAAACAGTTAGAAAATGTTGATGTCATATATGGAAAGGTTCCTAACATGAAAGACATAGGAAAAAGATCTCGAGGAACACTGGCACATGAAAGTCAAACACAACAATGGAAGAAGAAGAGCATGTTTTTTCCAACTTCCATATTAGGAATTTAATATGCTATGTCCCAATCTCAATGTTATGCATATTGAGAAAAATGTGTGTGATAATGTGATTTATACTTTACTTGATGAACAAAAAAAGATGAAAGACCATCTTAATGCTCGAAAAGACTTACAAGCAATGAATGTAAGGTGAGATCTGTGGCCTAATGAGAATGGGAAGTACCTTTCAGCACTTTTTGCAATGACAAATGCTTAAAAGGATGTATTTCTCCATAGATTGAAGAATGTAAAAGTACGTGATGGATATTTGAGCAATATTTCAACATGTATTGATTTAAGACATCGTAAGGTCTTTGGATTGAAAAGTCATGATTCACATATTTTAATGGAGCAATTATTACCATTGGCATTATGCAATTTGTTATTAGAGAAAGTAAATGCAGTTTTAGTTAAGTTGTGTTCATTCTTCAAATACCTTTGTGATAAATCATTGAATCCAATTAAGCTTGACAAGCTTCAAGAAAGAATTGTACTCACACTTTGCCATATGGAAATGTTATTTACTCCATCATTCTTCACTGTAATGGTTCATTTGACTATTCATCTTGTCAAAGAAGTAAAACATGGAGGACTTATGCATTATCGATGGATATATCCTATTGAGAGGTGTGTATACTTGATTTGTTTTCAACAATAATTGCAATACTAGTAATTCAATGCTTAGCCAATCATATTTGCATGTTTAATTTGTACACAATAGGTACTTAGGACATTTAAAGTTTTATGTGAAAAACAGGGCTTAATTGGAAGGTTCCATAGCCGAAGGCTACTTAGCTGTGGTATATCTTACTTTCTATTCAAGGTATTTGGATGGAATCGAGACAAGATTCAATCAAGTTGGATAGGTTGATGACAACTCTAATCATGGTGACTCTTATTAAAAGTCATCTTTATTTCCAAAGATAGGTCGATCAGTTGGACAGGCCTCAACTTTTATGCTAACATAACCGAAATTAGCACAAGCAAATAGATATATGTTGTTCAATTGCCTAATAGCATACTCATTCATTAAGGAATTGAGGACTCAAACAAAGAGATGACTTATGAGTTGAACTCAATCAAAGGAAAATATAACAAAAGTTATTAATAATAAGGAAGTTGTTGAATGGTTTGCCCGCCACGTAAGTTTGATTGTCTTCATTTGTCTATAATTTTTCAATTTTAATCTATACAAGTAATATGTTACAATATGCAATCTTTAT
>JANHAO010021289.1:0-12560 GCA_026873985.1 Saraca asoca | reverse complement strand
CTACATATATAGCATAAATATGCACCTAGAGAAACACAAAGAGATGATGCAAAATTTTAATGAACTTTGTTACAACATAAACTTGCTGTCCTAATCCAGTGAATGCACTACTCTAAGAATAGTCCCAAATTTAGGGACTATCCAAAAGTTAACTGATAAGTTAACTTTTAAACGGGTTTCTATGTCAACTAACTTATCTTCTAACAAAATTTTGACAAAGTTTCCTCTATTTTTTGGACACCTGGCCATAAAGGCTGTACAATAGTACAAGGGCTACACACCCACCACAACCTGTATAATATTATAGTAAAGTACAGTGGCCCATACTAGACAATCTACATCCTACTAGGCATCGAGACAAAATACATATGTACAACTACAATCCAGTATCTCAAATAAATTAATTTAATAATCAAGTAGCATAATTGTAACACCTGGAAATTTTAGCAAAAATAAAAAGGAAAGCTTAAAATAAATTTAAAATTTACAAGGACTAAACTGAAAAGTTGACAGGCACTAAAGTGAAAAGCTTTGCTTTCGGATGGAGTAGATTTTGGAATAATGTAAGTTGAGGGGCCAAAATGAAAAAAAAAGTTAGGAAACCGGTCCAATAGGCAATTGGTTCCCTTGAATGGATATTTTGCTGGCCTTTCTCTAGAATTTTTGAGCCCTATTCGGCCCCCCTTCTTCTTCCCTCTTCTTCTCTCTTCTTCTTCTGCCGCGAGAAAGTTTCGAAATTTTTCAAAATTCTCCCAATGCCGGAACAAATCCGGCCTCTTCCCCAGGTCCCGGTGTGATGCCAAAAATATGTTGAAGCTCACAGCCTTTTCTCCTTCTTCGGGCTGGCTATTTGGAATGTATGTATAGCTTTTCGATGGCGTGTTTATGGGCCGAAAAAAGCTTGTAGAAGTTCAGCTTCTTCATCTACCCTGTTCTTGGTGTGATTTGGCCAAGTGTGATTTTTGGGCAGTCGACGGCACTTCGACCTATGGCGAGATAAGGGTAGGACCTTTGAGACCTGGTGAGTAATCCTAGAACAAAAGTTTTATTCCGTAGTGATTGGTTTGATAGTTACCAAGGAATTTTGTGTGAATGGCTGAAAATGAATAGTAAATGAAATTGGGAAATTTTGCTGTAAAATTTCTTTTGAAATACTTCTGAGTAATCATAGGAATTGAAATGTTGAAGTTTTTATTAAGTTTGTTTTTGAATATGAGAGGATAGTCAGTTTTGCTTGTATATGTGAATCTCAGTTCGAGTATAAATTCTAAATTCTTGATTGCTGTATAGGGTTGGCTCGTAGGGTACTTGCAGTTGTTGAAAGTATAGTAATTAGACGTGTTTTGATTAAAGTGTGGAACTAGTAAGGTCTAAATTTTTACATCTTTGTGATTAATGTTTTGTACTCTGTTAAAAAGTAATATTATTGAATAAAAAAATAAAATAGCAATTTTAATAATTTGAAATACTGATGATGAGTTTATTCTGAGGTATTATAAATACTAAACATGTACTCTTTACTGTTAAACTAAGAAAAATTTTATAATTTAGACAATGTGTAACCCTGGAGTCCATGGAAACCTATTGGTAACCTGGTAATGTCTGAAATAGCCTGTATGGCTGGGTAATACAGTATGGCCTGAATGGCAGTAATGATAATAGCCCAAGGGGCGGTAATGGAAAAAGTGACAATTGAATATGAATAGTCAATACGAATGAAAAGTGAAAAAGGAAAATACTGAAAATGTCATGATTACTAATAAGAGTTTCCTTGGAAATCAGGTGTTCATGTTATTTTCTTATTACAAATTATACTTAAAAAGCTTAACGTAACTGAGGATCCATTGGTAATTCCGTGGCAACCCACAAGTGCACCTGTGTATAATATGTTCTATAAGAGTAAAAGGGGCCGATTTGAATCGGTGTTATTTGGTTAGACTTGGAGATCTGTTTTGGTTCCCTGATGTATTCCTTTGGATCTGGAATCATTAGTTATTCACAGGAAACCCTCAGGTGTATTTGTGACCACCCAGTGGATTCTAGTCCAAAATTCCAATGGATTGAATATGTTGGAATATTCCATTAGAAACTCCTCTTTTTCTTGTAGTGTAATTTGGTCATTTTGACAAGGTTTGCTTGTCCAGCACAAATAAGAAATCCTATTACCGCGACCCTTACATTTTTATTTTCATATCAGTATAACATGACATTTAGATCCCTCCCAGAACTATGAGAAAAGACCTTATATAGGTGCAATTTACCACTTATCCAAGTTAAAAGATGCTGATTGCAGTAATTAATAGATTGTGAGTGTTAAATGGTACTACCCCAAAGTTGAAGTGTCACTTTCCCAAAAATTTATTTTGATTCAATTAATATATGGTAACAAAGTCATAAAAAATTGAAAATTTCTTTAAAAATAAAAATGACAAATTAAATACTAATGAGATAATAAAAAAATAAAAAATTATATTAAAGGTGTTTATGCCTGAGGGGAATTCAAAAAGAAATAAAAAAAATGTCAACTCAATAAAGATTTATTCTAAAATTAGGGTTTGTTCTTGAATGGAATAACTAACAATAAATAAATATATTAAAAATTATAAAAGTGTAATATTTTTCCTTGATGTATTTGAAGAAATTTACTTTGCAATTAATATATTTTAATGTTTTATATTAGTAAATTTATTTTGATTCAAAATATATTTGAATGTTTTAAATTTGCCACAAATACATTTATTGAAAAAATTTATTTTGATTCAATTTAATATATTGTAAAAAATTCATAAAAGAAATAATTGACAATTCTTTAAATATATATATATATATATATATAAACAAATACAATTCTATGCTGAATTGTTCCCAAATTTGAAACCATCAGTAGAACTATAAGCCAAAAGATCATGAAGTGCCTCATTTAGCCTATCTAATTGTTTGTAATATTATTGACAGTTGTTAATGCTAGCAAAAATAATACTGAATTACCTAAGTTAATAGTTGGGGTGAGTGTAGGTCAAATCCACATAGACTAGTGATTTACTTGAATTGTTTGCAATGTCAAATGGGGGGTTGGATACTATCTAATTAGAATAGGAATTTAATCAAATAGTTTAAATGCAAAGCAAACAAAATTAAAAATAGAAGGGAAAATCAAATGAGAAATCTTCAATCTAAGGGACTCTTGTAACCAATTCTAAGAATGATCCTTGACACAATTATTTCATTTCCTCTTTAACCACTTAGCCAAGAAACTAATTAAGCTAAGTACCAAATTAATTTTTGTTAATTTCTTGCTAAGTTAACTAACCATGCCCTGCACCTAATTGACCCTTATTGCTAAATCAGTTAAAGCTCAGCATCTTAATCAATTTACTAATATTATTAAAATTTGAAAACACCAAGTCTAATTAATTAATTTTTCCCAGCAACAAATTAATTAATTACCCTTAATTCTCTAGTGGAATTGATTTACCCCAGCAGTAAATCAAAACCTTATTTCTACTCACAACTAAACAACTATAAATAATCAAGTTACTTATAGAAATTCAACTAGCAGTAAATCAAATTAAACAATTAATTAATTGGACACTTTAGTCAATCACTATAAAAATTATTAGTATGAAATCATAGAATCAAGAGAATCATATTGGGAGTAAATTGGAATTAGAAGCAAGTCTCACAATTAATAAAAGAATTGGTGTAGAATCTCCCTTAGATTGAGATGAAAATTTAGTTACACATTAATATAAAAATAAAATGAAAAAATGAAAGGAAAAAAGAAACCTAATTAGGGTTAGAGTCTTACCTAGTAGAGTTGCTCTCCTTCAAAATTAGAGGCAATGTAAAAATGATTCTAAAAGTTATTACAATTGTGGCTTAGCTAAGTATTTATAGGCTTACTACACTATCTCTTGATTGTGTTGCTGATTAGGCTTGGAAGGAGACTTGATTGGACATGGGTCCCTTCATATGAAATGTAGCCTTGTCTCTTAGGAGTCTAATAGCCTTGACCTTCCATAAAGACTCGATTCCTAGCTCAAGTTATGGGCCAGAAACTAAGACAACATTTTAGAACAGTCCAACCCATAACAAAATTAAGCATTTAAGTCTATAACCATAAAACTAACTCAAAACGATGTAGTTTGGCCTCGAGCCCTTCATAAAAGTTTTGAGAATGGATTTTAGCTATCCTATGGGCTTTAGTTTACATCAAAATGATAGATGGAGCATTATTTATGATGAAAATATTGAAACTGCATCTAAGTCATAGGATAGCACTCTATTTCATATTTTGGTTTTTATTTGGCCTCCAAAATGGCTGAACTAGGCTTAGGACTTTCATGACATTTTTAGATCTTTCTCTTAGCTTTCTAATGACATAGGAATCACCTAAAAATGATGTCTAAAATTCAAGATATACCTAAAAACCTAAAATAGTGTAAATTTACCAAATAAATTCAATTAAGCACAAAATTTGAGCAAACCACAAAACCAATTTCAACTATCCTATTAAGAATATAAACATGACAAAAGAGAAAGTACAAAGAGATATAACATATATATATATATATATAAACTGTATTCATCAATTAAAAAATAATCATTATTACTAGGAATAAGCACAATGATAAATCATTAAGGAAAGAATTTCAAGTGATTTGCCTAGAGAATAGTGTAACTAAGGATTACACTAAGAGGGGTGAATTGGTTTTAGGATTTTACAATTTTAAATTGATTTTTTTCAATCCCCTTGTAAAATTTAGTAAAAATAATAAGCTTTCTTGGAAACAAGAAATGTTTGTCCATAAATAAACTAGAAATACCAACCAACACAATATCAATAATCCAACATGATAATGAACGATATTGAAACTAAGTAAAGCATGGTGCAGAAAGTAAACGAGTAAGAATAGAGAGATCAAATGCTAATTTATAGTGTCTCCCCCCTTGAAAAATCAATTTCATGGCATACATCTACTTCCAAGCTTTCAACCAAGCTTGAATTCACTATAATCAAAACCTTCAAGTTTGGATTAGCACTTGAAGAAATTGAAATACAACAATTGCTTAACCACAATTAAAACTCCTTTGAAATCCTCACTCAAAGAAAAGAAAGAAAGAGCTCAACCACTCTTGCACCCTAGGTTAGGCTACCCCTAGGAAACCCAACAATGTTTGATTTTGAATACAAGAAATTTTTTTGGAAAAGCTCAATAGCTTAAGATACAAAGATGAAGCACATTAGTAATAGATTCACTCAGATTTAGTTAAAATGTACAAGAGGATGTCAAGAATTGAAGAACAAATGTATTTGAAAGATTTTGGTTTTAAATAGTTGGGTTTTCACATTAAGAAAATGTGTGTAATAAGTATTTATAGCAAATGAAAACTCATAGTAAAAAACTAGTTGTTATGTGTAAAACTAAACATGTGATCATGATTGCAAGTTCAAAATTTGAAATTTGAGCAAAATTGCAAGATTCAAATTTGAAGGCTTTGATTCAACTCACCAAAATGTAGTTCAAAATTCGATTCTACTCACCTAAAGTTGCAAACCTTTGGTAAGTCTAGGAATGCATGCATTTAGAATCGCAATTAGAATCATGAAACAGGGTTTTGAAGAGTCCATCGAATCACATAAAAAATAATTCAAATTTTGATTCAAATCACAAGACATGAATGCTTGCCTTCTTTTTGTGAACATGATTATGAAAATACTTAAAAATGTTGATTCAAATTATAAAGTCTGGAGATGAAAAATTAAAATTTTGCTGGACATTTTAAATTGTTTTAACTATTTTGTACCTTATAAAAACACTCCAAAAGGTCAACTTCAATGTAAATAAATATGGTAAATTATTTAAAAGATGTTGGAATGTTTTTGGTATAATTTTTGAAAAATTTTATGTTTAAAAACAAGAGGCAAAATTTCCAAAAACAACGTACAGATTTTGAGTTGATTCTAATAATTCTAAACCTTTACATAATATTCAAAGTGAGGCCTAATCTACATATTCTACCTAAAGTCCAAGGTCATCCATAAATGGACCACTAAAAATCAATCAATTCAGCTTAACTAAAATCATTTATTGTCATCAAAATACAAATTTGCTCAATTGAGAAAAATAGGGGCTAAGGATAACAATATCTCCCTTTTTGATGAGGACAAACAATTTTGGGGTTAGTAAGGGATCAATCATACAATCAAAGCCTATAAAATAATTCAGCAAGAAAGGGTAAGGCTCCCCTTCAGGATAACAACCTCCCCTATAGGCTTGCACAACTAATATCCCCAAAATACAAACTACTCCTCCTTTTAGCATATTAAAACAAGTAAATAGCAACATATAAATCTAGCTACTAGAACACATAAATCACAAAAAATGATCAAGATCAATTTAAAATCCAGAAATAATTTTTATCAATCATAAGCAACAGTACTAAAAATAGTAAAAACCAAGGAATGGGGCTAAGCGAACAATCAGAAATCAATGAAAAACTAGGCCAAAAATCTAAAGCATTTGAAGCAACAACATTTTGAATCTCATTAAGCTGTCTTTTCATGGTGTTTAATCGAATATGAAGGTCTCTAATCTTTGCATTCATATTCGCTTCAATAGAGTCCAACCTTTTGTTTATTTTCCGGTGTAACTGCTCCATTGACCCAAAAAATTGTGCCTGCTAGAGCTAGAGCTACCATAGAAGAGTCAATGTCTCATTTTGTAGATCTGCTAAACCACCAGAACTAGAGCCCAAAGCACCACTAGATCTTCCAGATGTTGATCCATATTGTCTCACCCATCTCCTATTCATTAATCTCAGTTGCATCTGATATAAGGTATTTTCATTCATCGTAATTGTGCTATCCATATTTTCAACCTCTTTATCCAAGGATAGGAGTACACAAAAATGGGAGAAGACTTTAGTTAGAATCATTCCACAGGGCATGAAACTTTGATTTGGTTTTATGGAGAACGTGTCCATGTAAGAAAGGATGAGGTACCAAATATTAATTTCCAACCCTTTCTCCATTGTCCATGTCAAAAACATTTCATCTTCGACAATGTTGGTGGAGTTGGTTTGGCAAGGTAGGATTATTTTCACAATTGTGTAGTGAAGGAGGCTATCCTCCATAGATAATCTAGTGATCATTAGTTTATTAGTGGTGACAACTGGTGTGGAGTTAGGAAATAGCATTTTAATAGCTTTTTCTTTGGTGTACTTTTCTACATCTTTGCTAGTAATAAATTGAAATCCTCTTTCCATTCCAACTATCTTACATAAAGTCTCTACATCCAAGTTTATTGCTTTTCTCATAACAAATGTAGATAATTTATCATTTGCCACTCTTAGGATAGCATAAAATAGTTTGTATTTCTCTAGAAAGTCACGTAGATTTAGGTGTCTTTCCTTAAGAAATTTTCTATCCTAACACTTAATAGGTGAAACAACCTTTTCTTTATATTTGGCATACCTTTAATAGGACTCTGCATTGGGAAAGAACTTTTGCTCCTCAATAGCCCCATCAATGCAATATGATCTTTTATCACCCACGACCTTTTTCTTCTTCTTCAAATCAAAAATGAAATAATCAATCATGATGATTTAAGAAAAAGAGAGAGAAAGGGTGATTGGAAGATTTGGGACTTAGGAGAAATTGAAGATTGCAATTAGTTATAATTTAGGGAAATAGGTAGGAAAATGTTTTAAGAGGAGAAATTTGAGTTTAATTAGTTAGATTTCTTGAAAATTTAGAGAGAAGGTGAAAGGGTTTGAGAGAGGTGCTAGGGTTTGAAAGAACAAGTGAGTATGATCTAAAAAAAATGCTTGTAGGCTTAAATACTCTACTCGCAATCAAAATCTCATGCCCAAAAAAGCATGAGTGATTCGAATTGTGAGCATGATCATGAAAGCATGACTAAACAAATTTATCTCTGATTTGACTCACAATCATACTCGTGAAGCCAAAGATGGCTGAATGATTTGAATTGCAAAGCAAATTAGTTATCCTAAAAGTTTGAAAAATGGATCATTTGAATAGAAAAATGAATTGGATATGGATGATTCAAATCACAAAACACCAGGGCTAACCACGATCCCAAATATTTAGCACTTCTCCAGAAGCACTACAAAAACAAGTAATTTTTTAACCACATAATTGATCGAACATATGAAGAATCAGTAATGAAAAGCAATGAATTTGCAAAAAAGATTTGGGGAACTCTCTAATGATTAAGTTAGTATTGATCTAAAAGAATTAATAGAAGAAATTCAATCAAAATAGACAAATTCAAAAGAAATTACTTGGGAACCAAACAAATGAAATGAATCAATTCAAGTAAGTTCATTTTCCAAAGGATTCAACATGCCCAATTCTATTCTAATAAACATAAATCAATTTTTATCAAGAGGTTCTATAAAAATATCAACAAATTTATAATCGATTTGTACAAATTCAAGAGCAATGTTCCCCCTTTGAACATAATCTCTAATGAAATGATGCCTTATCTCAATGTACTTAGTTTTTGAGTGCATAATAGGATTTTTGGTGAGGTTAATGGCACTGGTATTATCACACCTAATCAGAATTTTCTAAAAATTCAAATTATAGTCCAATCATTATTTTCTCATCTAGGGGATTGAATCACAACAACTACCAATAGCTGTTGTGCCATGAGCCTAGAGAGTGGCCAAGAAATTGACATAACCCACTAGTGCTCTTCCGATCTGTTTAACTTCCAGTGAAGTTGGGATCGAAATGACCTACCAAGTAGTTGAAATTTTCTTTAGGATACCACAAACCCATGTGTGGTGTGCCTATGAGGTATCTAAGGATCCTTTTAACAACAATCAAGTGTGATTCCTTAAGATTAGATTGGAACCTTGCAAACATACACATAGTAAACATAATATTGGATTTACTTGCAGTATGATAAAGCAAACTACCTATCATACCTCTATACATAGTGATATCAATTTTCTTACCTCTTTCGTCAAGATCAAGTTTTGTGGAGGGACTCATAAGATTACCAAAAGGTTCAGAAGATATCATGTCAAATTTTTTTAGCAACTCTTTTGTGTATTTAGTTTGGCTTATGAATATTTCATCCTTTGATTGCTTGATTTGAAAACTAAGGAAGTAGTTGAGCGTACCTATCATTAACATCTCAAATTCACCTTGCATAATCTTAATAAATTCTTTGCACAAGGTTTCATTAGTAACATCAAAAATAATTTCATTAGCATATATTTGCACTAAAAGAAAATTATTTCCTTTATGTTTTTTAAATAGTGTGATATCAACTTTGCCTCTTGAAAAATCATTTTCTAAAAGAAATTTGCTTAGGCACTCATACCAAGCTTTGGAAGCATGTTTGAGACCATAAAAAGCCTTTTAAGCTTATACACATGATTTTATTGAAGGTGATTTTCAAAACTAGGGGATTTGATCAACATAAATCTCTTCCATGATCAAACCATTCAAGAAGGCACTTTTAACATCCATTTGATAAAGTTTGAAACCCTTAATGCAAGCATATGCTAATAACATCCTAATAGCCTCTAATTTTATTATTGGTGCATAAGTTTCATTGAAATTAATGCTTTCTTCTTGGTTGTAGCCTTTAGTAATCAATCGGCCTTTGTTTCTAACTATAATGCCATTTTCATCAAGTTTGTTCCTAAACATCCATTTAGTTCCTATGATAGTGTGATCAATTGGTCTTGGCACAAGATCCAAAACTTGGTTTCTTTCAAATTGATTTAATTCTTTTTGCATTGCCAAGAACTAATGCTCATCATTTTTAGCATCATCAACAAATTTAGATTCAAATTGAGGTAAGAAGGCTAAATGATCAAAAAATATCCTTTAATGAATTACATGTTACCCTTTGAGAGAAATATTTTTCAAGCCTTTTGTGGGCAACTAGGTAGCACATCATCCAAATTGATCAAGGGAAAATTTCCATCATCTTCTTTATCATCCTTGTCTTTTCCTTCCTCAACTATTTCTTTATGCTCATTAGAATCATTTTGAGGAAGCCAAGAGTCCACTTGCTCATCATCATCATCATCATAGTTTTATGAACTCTTGGAGTAGATTCAACACATAGAACATCGATGGATTCCTATATTAGTAAAGTTCTCTTGTTATACACTCAAAAAGCTTTACTTGTAAAAGAATACCCAATAAATAATCCTTCATCAGGTTTAGCATCAATTTTTCCTAGATTGTCTTTGCCATTATTATGCATAAAACATTTACATTGAAAAACATAAAAATATGACACATTAGGCTTTCTTCCAAAACACAATTTATAGGGGGTTTTCTTAAGAATTGGCCTTATCAAGGCATGATTCATAACATGTTGTATGAACTGCACTCACCCAAAATGACTTTGGAAGAACACTGTTATTAAGCATGGTCTTAGCTGTTTCTTCTATTCATCTATTTTTCCTCTTAATAACTTTATTTTGTTGAGGGGCTCAAGATGTAGAGAAGTTGTGACCTATCTCATTCTCAATGCAATAATAAGTAAATTCATGGTTATACAACTTTCCATTATGACCAATTCTTATAATTACTACTATTTATCTTTTCTCATTTTGGATAGTCTTAGCAAGCTTCCTAAAAGCTTAAAAGGTATCACTCTTTTGAGCAAGAAACAATGTTCATGGGAATCTTGAAAAGTCATCAACAATCACAAACATCTAGTAATTTCAACAATGTCTTCTAGCGCTTAAAAGACCAATCAAGTCCATGTGAAGTAGTTAAAGTGGTTTTGATGTAGAAACACAGTTTTTAAGTTTAAAAAAAGATTTTACTTATTTTCCTTTTTGACATGCATCACAAATCTTGTCTTTTATGAATTTAATCTTAGGTAAATCGATAACTAGATTATTTTTAGACAATTTTCTAATCAAATCCGTACTAGCATTTGCAAGTCTTTTATGGCAAATCCATGTATCATCATTCAAGCTAACCAGACATTTTAAATCTATAGTTAGCTCATTATCAATATCAATCATATAAATATTATTATACCTTTTGCCAACTAGGTTAATTTGTTTATTATTTATATTCTTAACTATACAGCAAATAGAGTCAAAGGTGACTTTATTCCCATTATCATAGAATTGACTAATGCTAAGCAAATTATGCTTGAGGCCTTTGTCCAATAAAACATTTTTTATGTAAGAATTAGGATTTTTATCTACTCTTCATTTACCTATAACTTTTCCTTTGGCATTGTCCCCGAATGTGATGTGTCCACCATTAATAGGAGAGGGTGAGAAAAACTTGGACTTGTTACCAATTATGTATCAGGAGCACTATTATCAAGAAACCACATGTCACTCCAGGATCTATCACACACCTACACAAAAGAAATCATTCTTTTGAAGTTAGTACCTAAGCAATCATGGGTCCTCTAAAGTTAGTACCTTTAGAAGAAAAAGCTTTAGGAACCCAAACCAACTTTTCACCAATACTTGGAACATAAGTTTTCCTCTTGTGGGCATAAGAATGTGATAGTCCCAGTAAAAATTGAATTTTGAAAAATAAATGGATCTTGCCCTTTTCCCATTGGGGAATTTATATACACCTTTATCAATTTTATTTCTTCTTTTAATGAGATATACAGAGAATTGATAATTCGTAAGTGTGAAAATGGCAAAGATTAAAGATTAATGGCAAGAGCAATTAAAATGCAAATGAAGAAAGAAAAGTTGAAGACATAAGTTTTTAAAGTGGTTTAACTTAAATTGAAACCACAATTCAAGTCTACTCTGCTTGATCTTTCTTAACTAAAAGACCTCTTGAATTAAAAACAAAAACTATTAGGATTTACCAAGCTCCTAAAATGCCAGTTTTACAACAAATACACAAGAATTTGACAGGCTTCTTACTAACTTAGAAGAATTAGAATATGCTCTTCTAAACCTAAACAGATTTCTAAATCCTAGAAATCTCAAATAAAGAGAAATAGAATAGAAAGGGATTGAGAAATATAATAACAATGTTTGAGATGAAAATCTCAAACTATCTAAGATAAACTCAACTAATCTTGATCCAAAACTCTTAAAGAAATCTCAGAAGTTTGATTGAGGTAGAGAGAAAATCATGTTTAGCTCTTTCTTAAATGATTTCACACTGAATTATGTAGAAAAGCTATGAGAAATCCTTTAAATAGGGAAGTTAGTTAGGCTAGAATAACTATTATAACCATCTATAATAGAATAACTAACATTCAGTTGTTTCATCGATTTCAGGTGGTTACAACTATATAATTGGTGTGATAATTGAAGTCTAGTCTATTGTTCATAGTCTTCATATCTATTACTACATCGAAGTAGCTATTTTTCCTAACCTTTAGAAAAACAGCTTTACAAATCTGTATTTCATGCATTGATTGCAACTTCAATTGTGATATGAATTTTTCATAAGTTCTTTAATGCATCGATGTGTAAATCAATTCATGATGTAAAAAACAGTTTTATAAAATCTTGTTTTCTTCAAGTGATTTTTCTACCTCATTATTTAGTTAAAAATATTTGGA
>JANHAO010021288.1:0-12555 GCA_026873985.1 Saraca asoca | reverse complement strand
TTTTATTTTGATTTTGAGCATGAAACTATTGTGATAAGAACAATACTAATTTATAATAACTATATAAATATATAATCAAATTAAAGTTAAAAAAAAATTAAGCATCAATGCCAGCGTTTTTTTCTACAAACACTGAGATAGGTCAACTGTCACATGTATGTGTCAGACAAAATTTACCTATATTTTTTTTCATAATTCCCTACGTTTGCCACAAACGCTGGAAAAAGTGCCTATGCCAGCGTTTGCCACAAACGCTGGAAAAAGTTCCTATGCCAGCGTTTGCAACAAATGCTAGCAGAAAAGTGATATGCCAGCGTTTTTTACAAACGCTGGAAAAAAGTGCCTATGCCAGCGTTTGCAACAAACGCTGGCAAAAAAGGGATATGCCAGCGTTTGCCACAAACGCTGGAAAAAAGTGCCTGTGCCAGCGTTTGCAACAAACGCTGGCAAAAAAGGAATATGCCAGTGTTTGCCACAAACGTTGGTAAATTCTGATCTACACTAGCGTTTGTAACAAACGCTATTATACTTTTCCCGACCAGGGCTACGCCAGCATTTTACCAGCATTTTGACAAACACTGGTTGGAACTTTTACCAGACTTTTACCAGCAATTGTAAACGCTGGTAAAGGTCAAAACAAACGCTGGTAAAACTCTTATATGTTGTAGTGGTACTAGATCACCAAGCACGAACTTAGATTACAGGATGAAGGCCAAGACAATAGCTCTTGGTTGATTGATAATGAACTCTAGCCCGTCAGTCGAAACATACCACCTCAGCCATCTTCCGGAAAACTCACTGTGGTTAAACCCAAGATGGGATCAATTTGTATGGCCAACTTGCAGGCATCAACTAGCAGAAATTAATTTACAATTAATTTATTATTTTTCCTTTTTTAGTACATGTTAAGATTATACACCCTAACAACTATAAATAGAGATTAAGATTATTGTAAAAGAAAGAGCCAATTTTAGATCCGGAGAGAACCCAATGTAAAAATATTACTGTTATATATGAAATCCAAAACGTCCTTAATAGGCTAGCAAGTAGCCCAAGTGCAGCAAAAATTCAGCTTGCAGGATGCTCAGAGCGCTAAGTTCTAGCTTGCGTCTCTAGCAACCTCCTCTGCTCGAACTTTCCTCAGCGAGAACGAGCTCGGTCTCGCTACCCTAAAGACAATAACTCCCCTAGACTGAAGGATCTGGCCTGTGAGGTGCAACCAGCAGCCTGGGAGCTCGTTAAGCAGGAGACTAGTGTATGTATCGCTCAGTAGACACATGGGGCCCATTGGCAGAAAGCAATCTGCAAAAGTTGATTTACAGGATTTAGTTTGTCCATTCTATCCTATACATTAAATGTTTGATGTAATAGATTTACTGCATATAAAATTACAATTGTAACCTCCTTTCCTCTATGAATAGAAGGAAGGAGATGAACGTTAGGAGAGAGACTGAAGCTACCATACTAAAACTCTATAAAAATACTTTTAAATTAATACATTACCGTAGACGTAGAGTCTGGTTCTATCCGGATTTGACCGAACCACGTTAAAAGCTTTGTGTTTTCTGCTGCTCTTCCCCTTCTTCTCACCCTCTGCATTTATTTACTGCATTTGCAATCAAATTACAGCTTGAGATCCGAAAAGAATCATTCGTTGGCTGGAGTTTGGCCCAGAACTAAAATCCACCGTCAACAATTACTCAATAAAAAGGCTGAAAAATAATACTACCATGGATGTAAGGGTCAACAACTGACTTTAGCCGAATCACATTAAAAACTCCTGATGTCTCCCTTCTCTGTTCTTCCTCTCACCTTGTCTCACTCCCTCGCTCAGTTACCTTCAGACCAGATTGTAGTTTAAGGGTTTATTGAACTTTTTCGGTTGATTGGATTTCACTGTCAACACTCTTCAAAGAAACAAGTCTAATCATAGATTATAACTTCCAAGAATTTGAAATTCTAGGTTATTTTTTCAACAAATTCAACATTCACTCTATTGAAATTTTCATGGTCTCCTTTTCTTTTTCCTTCTTGCTTCCTTTTCTGTTCCTCCCCTAAATTCTTTTTGCAAATTCTCCAAGCTTGTTTTGCAATGGTTGCATCTACTATCTCAAGCATCAAATCATCCAAATCTTGATGGATAAACATAAGAGCTAGTTGATCTTTCTACCCTACTCATACCAAAATGTCTTCTTCTGTTTAAGACAAATCGGTTATTGTCCATCTCTCAACACTTATAAAACACTTATAAAATAAGCTCTTATGCTTTGTTAGAGGAAGAAAAATACTTTATATTTCACCGATTATTTGGTACACATATATTTTGAATATAGTCACCTAAGTGACTTTTTGATAACTATAAATGTCCCTAAATACATGAATTTTATTATACATAAATCACTTAAATCTAGATATATGTATTTTCACATTCAAAGCATATGTTCACATATAATAATTTAAATAATATAATCCTATAAAATAGATAATTTTAGACATATGAAAATTATAAAATTATTACTTCCAATCGCTGCTTCCTTTTCTTTTATCTTCCATTGAATAGTATCTTTAATCCTATGGAAAAATAGCACGCATACGTTAACACAGTAATGCCGCATACTATTCTCAAATACTTAAATATGGATTCTTTCAATTGTTCATAGAAATCGGATGTATAAATTTAAGAAAGAAAAATATAAATTTTTTTAATAAATTCAATATAACAAATTATAAATATCTATGTATAATTATTATGCTTTTTTATCCGAAATTAAAAGAAATTGACAATATATAGAGAAATACTCTCACTCTTTCATATTCTTTATACTTTTTCACAAATGATATGAACCATTTTAAAATGAGAAAACTAATTTTAAGTCAATTATGAAAAACACATATTCGTGTGTATAATAAAAATGTAAATTTAATTTATTATTAATGTAAAAAATTTTATATTATTAGTTGCCATATATAATTAAAAAAATATCAATTTATTAAATAATTTTCATTACATCAATGTATAACAGTTAAAAAGTAATTATCACCCAATCATATGTGAATCCATGTAATATTACCTTAACCAAATCAACGGTAGGCACAATAGTGACAGAACTCAGAAGATTCTGCAGATACAATATACATAAAAAGCTAACTGAACCAAGAAATGCATGCATGGCCAGTCATGTCGACATGATCAGTAGCATCAACCACTCATTTCTCAATAACGGTGTAATTAACTGCACAAACAGAATAACTGCCACCCAAGAACCAATATTTTAACAATAAATTTACAGATATTAAATTCAATGTCTGATCAGATGTCTCTAGGATTGACGCAGAGTCTCTTGGAATATGTGCATCAAAGGACTTTTGGGGTAGTCAAAAGAAATTAAAAAAAAAACATGACAGGAACAGAACATTGCATCTAGAAAAGATATGGTCTTATTTGGTCGGCATAATCTGTCCTTTTGGTTCCTCATCCATTGATTTTGCTGGCACTTTATTCATGTCCAGAAAGCCACTTTAATCCGATGGACTAGGAACCAACCAAATCTTGTATTTACGAACCCCCCCTTTCCTTCCTTCACCATATACCAAGCATTGCTGCCAAGTGCATCGAAATTTCTTTTTCTGCTGATTCTTGAGGTTGGTTGGAGTTCTCTTGACTTTTCTTACCTACTGGAAACGATAAATCCTAAAAAAAAGGAAAATAAAAGGAAACAGTTATCATTAATAAAAGTAAAACTTTATTATAGATGTTTTTGGATTAGATGAGGCAGGATTTGAGGGTTTACACTACAACATGTTTGTAGCCTTGTAGGACAGCTCTATATATTTAATATTAGTTAAAGGAACATAGGTTGTTGCTGAACCCATATGGACTAAGAAACTTTTGTCGTTGGTCTTCCACGTTCCAGAACTGATTACCACCACTATCCTGAAAATGACGTTTTTGTCAGAATCATGAAAGAAAAAAAAATGACCTTTTTTTTGTATAATAATTTTTTTTTCTGGTTATACCTCAGAGAAGACATTTGACTGCTGTCCATGTAGCAAAAATGAAGCAGAATCATGTATAAGATAGTCAATATTAGCTGTGCCAGTGGGAATTAAGCTAGTGGTGGTAGTAACGGTGGTTGTGTCAACAAAAGTTGTGGCCTGGCCTGGACTGCATTGTGGCAATGTTGGCACTGCTGATGCCACGCTATTTAATTTCTAAATATTCATAAAATGATTAAGTTTCATTAGACTTATTTGAATCAAGCTTACTCTTATAACAAATAAAATGTTTACTTAAAAAACAAAATGCTGTGGCCCTCGACGGCCCTGAAAATAAAATGTCTGGAGGTTCATGCAGACTATGATTTAAATTCCTCACCTCTGGTTTCATCATAAGGTTGTCTAGGTCCATTGTGAAGTCATAAATAATGGGGTTCACAGAAGCAAGCTTCATTGACAAGAACTGCATGCAGAAGGAACAAGAAAGGAGCATAAATTAAGTATAATGAAAAAGGTAAAACTATTCAGAAAGAAATTTGAGAGTATTTGGAATTGGGTGGTCCATATCTAGATACCTCCACTTGATACTGTAGGGACTGAACGTAATTGATTATTTCATCCAACATAAGGGCCTTTCCAGTTACCTATTTATAAACCAAACCACATGAAGCTGTCAATAAATGCTGAGAGAGGAAAAACACACACACACACACACACACACATATATATATAAAATCATAAATGTCTCAAACTAAACTAAACTAGAGTCAAAGAAATGAACTTTACTTTATCGCAGCCTGGGACAAGCCGCTGCAACATCTTCATCCTCTCACTTATCTTCTCCCTTCTTACCTGAAAAACTCATTGGTTAATTTGAAAACATTTACAGTGAGATATTAATAGATGTTTAAAGTGGGCATTTCAGGAATTTCCATAGAGGAAGGAGGGACCGAAGAGTTTCAAGTTGTTGGTGTGTTGTACCCTTTCAGCTAAGCTGTGGCTATCAGTAGCCTGACCCCTTCTAGCCCTTACGTGGATATAGCCTGTTGGCAGCTCTTCTGCACCTTTCTTATCTGCCTTCTTCTTCTCCTCTTCTTTCACTCCTCCATTGCTCTTCTTCTGCTTCTTCTTCCTCCCTTCACCTGTATCCTGATTTATATCATCACCACAAAGAAAGTAACAACAACAAAGATTCAATTTTGGTTAACATAAAACCAAATCTCGCAAACTTAAGCACAAATCCATCACAAAGCTGAACGATAAAGTAACTCTCCGGTATGGCGGTGAAAAATCAATAAAATTGTAAAAACTGGATTTGTACAGTTACACCGTCGTAAATATTCAAAAATTTAAATTGCAGATCGCATTGCAGTTTAATATTGAGGCTGCAACTACTGTCACTTTTCTGCAATATAGTCGCAACTACCTTTTAAATCCATGATATCAAAGAGGATAAAAACCATATGGCAGGTGAAATTTGCAGTTGTTGTACCTTAGATGATTGGGGGGAGCTGAAAGAAGACGCGTTCTTGTTTCTCCTCTTCTTGAACATAGGTGTCACCTTCTGAGTGACCTGGGGACCAGTTTCAACCTTGTCAACTACCATGGAGGTCTCAGGACTCTGGTTTTTGGTTACAAAAGAAGGCTCACTGTCACTGATAGTTTCATGATAATTCGTTACATGAAACGACGTCTCTTGAAGAAGTTGTGGTGGATGAAACTGTGAAGGAGGAACTGCAGCAGGTTGGTCCATTAAGAATGAAGCGTCAACAAGAAAAGGGTGGTGGTATTGATATGAAAAGGCTGCCATTTTGATTTGAAAATATGTAAATGCTAAAGTGAAGTTATCAAGAAAGTGATGGAGGAAGGGCGGTGCGGATATGAAGTGATATATACTCGAAGGCAACCGGAAACAGCAGTACCCAGGACTCTGCAGAAAAAGTGGGTCTGTGACAAAAACTGAGGCACAGAGTCCGGTCTATATATAAAGATTGGAGGAGAGAAGAGAGCAAATGAAAATGCCGAGATGGTTCCAACGCGTTCATTCCCATGCAAAAGTCTTTGTACGGTTCACTGGTCTTATCAGCTCTATTTCTCCTCTCTAGGCTTCTATCACTGCAGATAATAATAAATGAGCCTCAGCGTTTTATAGTGAAATATAACAATTAAAAAGGAGTGACGGTAAAATTATGAGGTTTTAATTGATCGGTAAGATTTATTTCAACGATGAAAAAAAATAATTTAATAGGCAGTTATTAATTATTCCCCTTTAATAATTGCTTTTGTAAAAAAAAAAAAAAAAAAGCTTGATGGATTAATTAGTTGATACGTCTAGTTTTGTTGAACAATTAAAGTGTCTTTTAGTGGTAATTCAAGCTACACATAATATTTTGAGTACAAATTTAAAACACCAAACCTAAATAGCTTTAAAGACCATCATAAAAGATTTGAGATTATTAGGGTTATAAAAAATAACACTTATAATGCAATATTTGTGGGGTTGGCGTATATGTTTGTTTGTATTGTTGCGGATGTAAGGAGAAATGCCCGTGTACAATGAACAGTAACCACATTGTGGGGTTGTAATTCAAAGTGGTCAACAGCCATTAAGAACCATACCACCATATGAGAAAAAAAAAATCAAATATAAATAAAAAACAGGAAAAGAAAGGTCACCATCAAGCGGAAAAAATAAAAATAGAACTAATTAATGGGATTGGAGGAAAAGAGATATTTATATTGTACTTTATTTTTTTTCAATTTACATATATTAATTTCAGAATTTCATCTGTTTATGATAAAATATAAATGAAGAAGTAGAAATAGAAAAAGCAAAACTAACATTATTTGTAATTAATCTAATACATCAACCTCCTCTAACTAACAGAAGATTCTAAAGCTAAGCATCTATTCTTTTTTTTTTTAAGCCAATTTTAGTGTTGGTTAAGAAAAGGAGAAAAATGCTTTATCTTTTTTGGTTTCTTCTTTCATCTTTATAACTATATAAGAAATAAGAATGGAAGTGTCTCTTCACAAATACTAACAAACAATCCAAAGATGTGATGGTAAAACGCTGACAATTTGTTACAATTCTCAGAACCATTTTTTTAGAAAAGCATTGTTAATATTCCATCAGCTTACCTTTAATCAATGCTAATAGAATTTTGGGACTAATAGATATGACAACTAGATCGTCTCATTCAAATCGGAATTTATGTGGAGAAAATTAACTATGAAATGCACAAAATGGATAACTTCTCATGTGTATTATCTGAACTTAATTATAAATTGATATGTGTAATTATACGTAGATATTATTAATTAATTATATTATATATGATTTTATGTAATATATGATGTGAATTTAAATTCTCTAAAAAGTCTAATCCCAAAAATAATATTCTATTTTATTTTTAAATAATATTTGAATTTAAGTTAAAAGATATTTCACTTCATTTTATTTCATTCCCAATTCTTATTTTAGTTATATTTGTGTTATTATAAAACTCATCAAAATTATTAAATATTTTATTAAAATTTATTTTTTGACCTAAAACATATATTATAAAAACAAATTTTCTTTTATACTAACATAATATTTATCATGATATGATTAAAATTTATTTTTTTTAATAAAAATATCATTTATAAATGAATTTAAATTATTAATTTTGTTATAATTTTAAAATGATAAAATTAATTTATAAATAAATTAAAATCATTTTATTTAAATGAAATGAAAACAATTTTAAAAATTGCTTTCAACATCAAGATTTGAGGGAATGAAAGCCACAGGCATTGGGCTGATTGGACCCAAAACTTCACGAACCCATGGGCCCATAAAACAATCAATCACCAAACGTGTTATCAAACAGTGTAGTCGAAAAGGAAATTCGGACACTCCATCTACGTTATCCAATTTCAAATCCTATATAGTAGAAGGAATAATATTTATAAAAGTAAAATTTGACGTTGTTGTGAAGCTTTTAATTAAAAAAAACAAGATAAGAAAGGACATTACACAAGTTGGATGAACTTTTAGAATTATGGAACTCCAACCCAAAATATCATGATACTAGTTGAATTATCAACTCAACATACCATTACAAAATATTCACCACCCTTGCTAAAACTGTCAAGAACTTTAAAGTCTATGTTTGATTCTCACAAAAACTTCTAAAAAATATAGTTGAATGCACTAAAAATTGAATTCACATGTGATATTATTAAAATTATTTTGATTGTTGCATTGATTGGGCAAGGTGAAAGATGGAAGATTATCTTGTCTTATTATCCAATATCCTTACATGTTTCACACTCAGCTTAGATTCATGCACGAAGGTGTCGCAGTGGTTCAATAGGATGAGACACATTACCTTCAGAAGTAGAAATGTGATTTTGAATTCAAACTTCAAGTGCTATATATCCAATATCATGACTCAGATCACAGTTGACTGTGTGCCTTTCTAATTTTGAATTCTGAAACTGTGAAGCTACCATTAATTGTCAGGAATACTACTATACCAACATGAATCACGATATATCGTCCTTCCCTCCCCACTAATCAAGTAAGGTCTCTTTCAATCAATTTTATTATTACTTTTTATATTTGCCTTTATTTATTTATTTTTTACGGCATTAAGTGTAAGGTAAGTTTGACTGCTAACATGTGCTTTGGTTGTGAGTTGAGGTAGTCGAAAATAAACCTATAGGCTACAAACTAGAATAGTTGAAATATGTCTTCAGCTAGAGTAGGATGCGATAGTTGGATTGACTTCAACAATCAAAATTTTGGAATAAAGGAGAAACTGGTGTTAGAAATAAATCGGTGGATGTCAAGGTTGAATTTTGCAGTCAAAACTTATCTCTGCATTAAATGGCCAATATACAATAGCAAACTCAATGATGAATTGAGTACTATATAAATAGAGCTCAAGGTCTCCAATACAACGCGAGAATCCATACAATGAAGACTATCATTCAGTAATCAAAGTTTATATTAGAAGCTCCCGAGCAGTGTAGAAATTCAGAAAAACACAGAAACAAAGAATGATAATAATAGGAGGTAATTTTGATCCTTTATGCTTCCGTTTTCATTTGTATGTATGTTAGAATATGCTAACATTAAGTTGTTGTAATTAAGTTGGGCTTCCATGTAAAAAGTCTTTGGAATTTTCAACCTTCCAAAACCACGGAATCTTCACCTACTCCTAAACTTGGAAGCAATCCTCGTTGGGTATATGGCTCCACACGCATATATATATATCCCACATTTTAAATATTGTTAAAGTTTCTAGTACACTCAGCCACTCGTGCTTCCACATATCATTTTTTTGCTCAAGTACAAATAATTAAGCCCACCCTTAATTCCGTATGTCAGTCATAACCAAATATGTCAAGGAGAAAACTAAGTTCCACTATATATATGTATTTATATTTTGTGACCATTTAATTTTGAACAGACCATACCATATAATGTACACAGGGTGTCGGTGTTTCTCAAATATTTTTGGTTATGTAACAGCTGTATGTTTACCATAGTCAATTTTTATTTGTGAAGGAATTGCTATTTTGGTCCTCTAATTGACAAGTCCCAGAGTCATGAAAATTTTGGAAGCTGCCGAATGCCTTGGCAGCTTCTTTTGTTAGGGTCTGGAAACGATAAATGCCAAACATGACAGCCTGAATTGATAAATATTGGACTCCTACAATTGTTACGTGAGAGCCCAACATTTGACACACTCAGATATACTCAAATTATATTGATGTTCTAAAAATTTTTAAAATAATATATTTCATAAAATTTTGAAATTTAATTCTTACTGTGATTTATAATATCTTGACAGAAGAGGCATGCATGTCTGGATGAATACAAATTGCATGCATGGTCAATTTGAGAATTGGCATACAGCTAGCTAAGTCTAATCAAGCCATGTCCCACGTTATCATGGTCATCTATGATTAAAGTTGACAACAACATCCATGATCTGATCCGGGGTTTCCTCTTTGGTTCCAAGATGACAACTAGGAGATTGGCGATATTTACACACAATCACTAAATAAACTAATATGTCCATCCTCTAATGATTTGAACAATTTGGCTAAGGCCGCTGTGCTGGCTGGCTATCTAGCCAGAACCAAACTCATATCAAAGCCACTGTCTCACTCCCGAAACCAACCCATGCATACATCATCAAATCTATTTATGCCAAAAGTCATATATACCGGCAGCCAGCAAGAACTATCAAAGCATGCAATGCAACTTTTCTTGTTTCAATCTTCCTGCTCTATCATTATTATCTCTTCATTTAGGTTAGATTCCTTTCAAGTCTTGTCACCTTGAAATGAAACGTTACTATTTGTTTGATATAACAATTATAATTTTAAAAATAATGTTTATTCCATATCATAATTAAAAATTTTAATAATTAATTATAATATTTTCTATAAGTATTTGATTGTACTTTTAAAATCTTTGATTTAATAATCAATTATATCTTTTATTTTTAATAAAATTATAGAAAGAAATATTTGAGATTTGTATCAGGATCTCTATTCTTTTCTTTTCATTGTTCGTCATTTTTAAAAATTTAATATTAAAAAATAATTTTTTGTAGATTATGTATAATCAAATATTTTAAAATCTATTATTAATAATTAATTATATTTATAATAATTATCTTATTACTATGTCAAACAAAAAAGTCTATTAATTAACAATATTTACAACATGGCTGTATTTAAATGATATATCTATTTATTTGAGATTGGCATCCACTAGTTTCCTAAAAGCATGACAACCGTAAATTTATAGATAAACAGGAAATTGGAAAATGGCTTACCGACTACCGTCATTGTAGTCGTTTTCAATTAAGCCCTTACGAGAGCTCTTGCCTTTAATTCTATCTTTTTGCCCTAAATCGATTCTTCATCATCTTTAGTAACCCTAAAAGCGACTAATCCCATTATTAAAAAAGAAAAAAATCATAAATGTATACGGTTCATGCTGCCAAAATAAAAGGCCTCCATCTTTTTGTACGGACGACTATTAATAGTCAGAATTTGACATGCAAGCAAAACACCCTGCACTGCAACTCGTTAATTGTGATAGAAAAAAATTTAAGAGGAAAAGAAAAAAGAGAATGAAGATTTATATATTATTAATTATTTTAAAAAATAATTGTTATTTCAAATAGATCCTAAATATGTAATTTTTTAAAAATAAAATTATTATAGATATTTTTAAAATCATACAAATAGACTATTAAAAATCCAACAGACGAATCCAATTAGAAAAGACCTAACTCAAGTTATTGAACCAAGACATCAGGTTGCTTGAGTACGAGCTTAAGTCGTTGGGTAACAATGTTCACAGTAACCGTAGATCGATTGATAATAAGTTCTACCTTGTAGAATGAAACAGGCCATCTCAACCATTTTTCAGATAGTTCACTATAGTTAAACTCAACGAAGAACCAACTTGCGTGACCAATTTACAGACACTAATTTGCAAAAATCAACTTGCAGTTAAATATTATATTTCGCTTTCTAGACAATACTCCAGTAACTATTAATAGGGTTGAACTCTTTTTAAAACGGGGGACTCTCTGGAAAATATAGAGAATCAAGATACAAGCTTGTACAAAACAAATACAATACTTAGCAGAAATAAAAATTACCGTAAACGTAGGAATCATCAATTGATTTTAATCAAACCATGTTAAAAAATTCTTAATATCTCTCTGTACTTCCTCTTTCTCTCTCTCTTCCTCTCTTTCTTTCTCTCCTACATTTATCAAATTACAATTTGAAATTTACTAAACTTTTTTAGTTGATTGGATTATGCCATCAACTAAAACAAAATATATATATATTTTTTGTTAGAAATAAAATAGACTAATTGAGTTTATGGAAATATGAATTCGTAAGCTACACCTTATAATATACATATAAGTTCTAAAATTAAGGCTTAAATAATTTTTTTTATTCTTTAAAATATTTTATCCATATTAGTTTGATTTTCCTTCTTTTGTTTATGTGAGAAAAGAATTAACGCATGGGCTATGAGCATTTGATGAATCCATAGAAAGCCCAGTTGAGAGAACTACTTCTAATGGATCCAAGTCCATTCACGGAATGGGAGGGGATTGGGTCTTCAGCCTATTGTCTGAAAGTTTGGGCCAAGATTAGCTATTATGAGCCGGATTCTTCTGGAGAGCTACTATTTGGCCCATAAGAAGAAATAAACTTTTTTTCTTTTTGATAATCTCTGGAGTTTATTCTGTGGCTCATGAGAATTTTCAAAAATCCACCGACTTCATCCTTAAACCCAAAACCCTACTCAACCAGTGTTTTCTGCTGCGCGTTGAGAACATACATACGCAGTGCATCCCTGTCCTTTTCCATGGCAATTTCATCCTTAAAATTCGTATCTAATCCACATCTTCATCTTCGTGCCCCTCCATTCCAATGCATTCGCAAGGTACAGCATATGTGCGTGTCTGTATCATTTCAAAATTTTATCTAGATATGCTTCTGCCACTTTTCTTTCAATTTATT
>JANHAO010021287.1:0-12564 GCA_026873985.1 Saraca asoca | reverse complement strand
ACACAATAATCCAATTCAAACTCAAAATAACCAATTTACATAAGATAAATAAGATGGAAAACCATTAATCTTCATGAAATATATATACCAATATTTAGTTGTATAAAAACACTCAACTGGAATCCAAGAAAAATTCCAAATGGTAGTCATAACAGCATAAGCACATAGCCCAGTCACATGAGCCACACAGGCTAATCTCAATAGCCACATAAGCTAATCACATGAGCCACACAGGCTAATACCACATATACCATAGGATTACCAATGGATTTTCAATGGATCAAGTATCTCAATCAATATTCAAAATATATTACATAGCATGAAAATATATATCTGGGTAAGCAATATATATACAAATACCTGTACCAACCAAAGCATCTTCCATAATACAAATCAATATAAAAATATACAGTTTCATCATGGCAAATCATTTCCAAACACCAATAACATGTAAGTATGCTTTCAAAATCACCTGAATATATATATATGAAAGTCTCATAGAATTTATATTTACACATGGGATTGTTAAGCGAAGAGGGATTGTCCACTCACCTTGGACTCAGAACTGACCACTGAAAGAAAATTCCTCTGCAACATCACAACTGAGATATCAACATCCTCAATACCTTTCCAAAGATGTTTCTGAACCAATTTCATAAAAAGAAGCCATTTTTCAGGAATTTCACATATAAAGGCTTCTATACAAAGGACTTGATATCTTAATACACGATTACTATGAAATAAATCTTTTGTTCTACGATCGTTCATTAGGGTCTAAAATATTAGTATGCAGCTCGACCGGAGCTGATATGCTACCGGTGAGCCTATGGAGACTGTTGAACAAACTACACTATTTTAGAGCCTTTAGCATAATATCTTGAAAAATCGATTGTAGAGTTACTAGAAAATAAATCCGATGATTTAGGATTACTCACCAGGTCCAAGAGTGTTTGTCCTCAGCTCGCCGCCGACCAGAGTGCTGCCGGTGACCCAGAATTGGTGGCTAGCCGAACTGCCTAAAACAGGGGAAAAGAAGAGAAAGCCATGAAATTTGTCCAGCTAAGAAGGAAATTCAAATGAAAAGAAGGAAGAAGAAAGGTGGCAGAGGCTACCTCGCCGGAATCCACCATTTTCGATGACAAGGAAGAGTTGTTGTACCATAAAGGCTTTCGGCTGAAGAAGAGGAGCTGCCGTCCGAAGAAGAAGGGAAGCTCACGCTGCCGAACGCTGGAGCTCACGGACGACTGAGGGAAGAGAAGAAAGGGAGAGAGAGCACCGGTGGGATGGAGAGAGGGAGAAAGAAGAAGAAGAAGAGAGGGAGAGAGAGAGATCGGAAATTTGAGAAGCTTGAAGAAGCTTCTGGAGAAGCCAAGAAAAAAAAGAAGAAGGGGCCAGTGATGTAGAAAAAATCTGGGGATTTTTTTTTAAATTATGTTTTGGCCCCAAAATTTTGGCTTAATTTGAAATCTGTCCCATCCGAAAACAAGACTTTTCAATTTGGTCCTTGCCACAACTTTCATTTAAGTCATTTTCATTTTCAAGTTTTATTTTAAATTTTCCTTTTTATTTTTCTAATTTTTTCGGGTATTACAATAAATCTGTAGTAAGAGGTGGAGGGGGTGGAGGCATTTGAGTTTTTAGGCCCCTTCTTTGATTTTGAGACCCTTGATGGGTCATCTTACTCATGAAATCCACCATTAAGTTCCTAAACTCTACAAATCAAGCTGGAGCCTTAGATGAAGAGGGACCAATTGAAGTCCCTGATGTAGAGGGAGCTCTTGATTCAAAATGGGAGCTTTCCGCTTGTGGTTCTCTTCGCATAGATCTACCTTGACCCTTAATCCTACCCCAGCCCCAAGGGATAGTTTGAGAAGAAGATGATGATTGGGGGATTCCTTTGGATGCTTCTTCACTTTGGCGTCTGCTTGGAAATCACATTTTGGGTGGTATTTTCCTATATTAAAACAAGAAGATTGGTTTTAGACAGGAATCGATATACACACTTATAAAATTGGGAATTTAGGGAAATACAAAGATTATTGATATACATTTATGGTAGGGGCATCAATATATCCTTATCTATGTGTCGTGCTCTTGGGCGCACTAACATAAACTTAGTATGCTTATCCTGTAATGGCAGTTGTTGACATCTATCATGCATCTAGACCCTAGACCATGCTCTGATACTAACTTTATCATGTCCCAACCTATGGAATGTGACCGGTGTAGGAGGTTACTAGTAGGAAACCTCCTACAAGCCTGACAATGCAAAATGTATTAAATATTTACAATTTATTAAATACACATTTTAACATTTACAAATAATTCCACCAAAAATTTGATAGAATTTCTCCTATTTTTCCTACATCTGGGCACAAGGCCTACATGTACACAAAAGGGGCTACATGCCTTGTGTATCTTGTACAACACAAAACATAAATAAAACAGTGGCCTATACTAAACCATCCTAGTCCTGTTGTGTAACCAGACAACATACATATATACAATGCATCCTAACAACTGCCATCGGCTCCATCATATGTATACTTGTAAGCTTTGTAGAAGTGATCTACTCACTCAAGGAGCAGATACTAAATTTGAATGAGATGGAAGGATGGAGGAAGAATCCTGGGGCTTTGAAAAGCAAGAAAGAGAGAAGTGAGTTTAGTGAGCAAACAATCCTATGATCACCTAAAAATCTAATTTAAAAATCATATTCGAAAGTATATATATATAAATATAAAATAGAGTCGTGAAAATATGCTTACCTGTTTTGTAGCCATAATCTCAATTTACATATGAAAACTATATTTCTACATGGAAATCAAGTAATTGAAATCATAATATTTGATAAAATGAAATAAACAACTATGATCTCAAAATAATAAATATTTGTAATAACTATTGTATCCATTTACCATTAGGATCCAAGAGTAATTTCCTACAAGCAACCAGCTTAACAATATCATATCAAATGTAGCATATATCTCCGTCCTGCCTTATTACACCAAACATATCTCCCCAACCTTATTCCTCCAGCACATATACTAATCGCAAGTGCACTTGAGGGTTTCTAGAGAATTACCAATAGATCCAGCATTCCAAATCAACATTTTAAACATATTATGTAGCAAGAAATTTATTATTCGAGTAAGCAATATATATAGAAATACATGAGCTAGCTAAAGCATGTTCATATTCATACATCACATACAAAAATGACATTATCATTTCCCATAATACAAATCAATATGAAAATGCATAATTTTAGCGTGGCCAACCATTTCATGAATATATACAACATGTAAAAATACTTTCAAAGCCTGATTAATATATATATATATATATATTTATATATATAAAATTTCATTGTTTAAAATGATTTATACATTTCATAGAATAAAATTATTTTATATTTATACATGGAATTAAAAAGTGAGGAGGATGGTCCACTCACTTTAGAAAATCCTTAGAAATCTAAATCAGCTAAAACTCTCAAAATTAAGCGTTAATATGCTTAATCTTTTGATAGAAACTCTACTGAAGAAAAACAACAAAAAAATTTCAGATTTCTTTCAATTAGCACAGTAAGGGTTTCAAGGGAAAATTCTTGCAAACTAGCTATAGGGTTACTATAGAATAAATATTTTGTTCTAGGATTACTCACTGGGGTCTGAAGTACCAGCGGTCAGCTCACCGCTGGCGGAAGTTTTGCCGGTGTGCCGGTGGAAGTCCCTAACTGAACCAGCTAAAGGAGGAGGGGAAAATGACCATGAGCTGAACCAAAGTAGGAAAAGCGCTGAAGGAGTGACTGGAGGAGGAAGGACTACTGGAGAAGGAGAAAAACGATTGGCCGGAGCTCATCAGACTCTTGCTAGACGATGATGGTGAGCCAAGACATAGCAGCTCACCGAAGAAGAAGGAGGAAGAAGGCTAGTGCTGGGAAAAGCTGGAAAAGACGCCGGAAAGGAGAGAGGCGAACGACGGTCCAAGCTCATTGGACAGAGACGGTGAAGAAGAGGAGAATTGTCGGAGGAGAAGAAGCTTCGAGATAGCTTATGGGAGAAGAGAGAGAAGTTGACTGGAGAATTTATACAAAAAATAAAATGGAAAAATTTGTATTTTAACCCCAAGAGTTTCCACCGCCTCAAATAGGTCCCTCCGAAAATATAGGAAATTATGTTATAGCCCCAATGATAAATTTAGAATTTTCACTTCGATCCCTCAGTCACTATTTACTTTTTTTTTTGACGTATTACAGTAGGGTCCAAGGAAGCTGTCCTTCAATAGCTTCCTCATGAACCATGAGGTTAATGGCCTAGAATTGTAGAGGTTTGGGCCATACCTCTACAATTCAAAAGCTTAAATAGCTCAAAAGACTGTATTTACTTAACTTTTGATTCTTATCTGAAACTCTACAACCCTTTGATGTTTCTACTAAGATAATGAAAGACTTAGGTTTTGATGAAGTGGTAGGTCTTCATGCTGATATGTAGGGTCCTCCCCAATTGTACATAACTCCATAGTAGGTGCATTTACATCACTGGTATATAGGGTCCTCCCCAATTGTTGAACAAATTTTAGCTTTGGGAGCTCATTGTTGATACAAGCTCTCAGATCCAAGGTCCATGGTTGCATTTGGGTGAATTCAATGAGATTTTAAGGCCAGAAGATAAATTTAGCTCCTATTCTAGGTTGGATACGGCTAATGCTTTCCATGATGTTATAAACCAAAGTGGCCTCGTTAAATTGAAGTCTTTTGGCTTGTGGTTCACTTGAACCAATAATCGGGGCTTTTGATATCATATGGAAAAAGTTAGATAGAGCCTTTGTAATGAAAAATGGCTTTCTCTGTATCCTGATTCCCATGTCCAATGCCTGACCCTAGCTACATCTAATCATGCTCCAATTTGCATAGATACCTTCAGGAAGCATTCATATGGGAGACACAATTTTCATTTTCAAAAAATGTGGTTAAATCATCAGAACTGCTATAATGATGTTAATCAGGCTTGGAATAAAGAACATAAAGGATCTTCCTCCTTTCAGGTAGTGTGCAGATTAACTGAAATCAGAAAAAAATTAAAAGAATAGGATAAATATTGTTTTGACAAATTGCAAATTAAAATCAATATGTTAGCGGTAAGTATAGGGGATCTTCAGAAACAACCTTAATTTTCCAATCATGCATTGGAAAAAGATCTTGGAGCACAATTTAATTTTCTGTTACATTGTCAAGAGATCCAACTTGCATAGAAAGCTAAAAAACTCTGGTTAGTCAATGGAGGCAGAAGTACTAAGTACTTGCGTACAATAATTAATAGAAGAAGGAATAGAATAATAATTGATAGACCGAAAGACGTTCGTGGTGAATGGCAGCATGATCATCAACAATCGAGTAACATGGCTGTTCAACATTTTACAAATCTTTTCAATCTTCATCAAAATGCTATCTGACCCAAATCTAGCAGCTTATGATGCTCCAAAGATTTCTCAGGAGCATTTTCACCTTTTGATGCAACATTTTTGTGATAAGTTGATACATAGTATAATTTTCAAGATGCAACCTGATAAGGTTCCTAAAGTTGATGGCTTTACTGTCAGATTTTTTTCATCATTTTTGGCCTATAATTGGGAGGGATGTAAACCATATGATAATTTCCCTTTAGAACAGGGGGTATCTTCTAAAAACATTAAATCAAGCACTTATATGTTTGATCCCAAAGAACCAAAGCCAAGAAAACTTTGCTGATTTTCGTCCAATAAGTTTATGTAATGCTATATATAAATTCATTTCCAAATTTCTGGAGCAAATAATGCAATATGTATTGGAAGATACTGTTTCTGTCATCAAAATATTTTTATTAGAGGAGATTAGTTACAGATAATATATTATTGGCAACAAAAAAGATTCAATATATGAAGTGCAAGAACAAAAAATATTTTTGGGCTGCAGTAAAAATAAATTTTCATAAATCATATGACTGCTTATCATGAAACTTCATTTTGAAAGTCTTGGAATACATAAACTTCCCAGATATTTGGATTCACAGATTGATGCAATGTATTACTACAGTGTCCTATCAGGTAATTGTTAATGGTGAACAATCTGATTGTTTCTCTCCAAATAGAGGGGTGAGACAGAGAGATCCCTCATCACCATATATTTTTATTTTATGTCTCAATGTGTTATCTTGTATGTTTAATAAAGCAAAATAGAAGCATCAAATCCAAGGCATCAGAGATACTAGGAATGCTCCTTCAATCAGTCATCTTCTTTAAGCTGACGATTTATTACTATTCTTTAAAGTTATACCAGAGGCATGTTAGAAAATTGCAGCCATCCTGGAGGCATTTGATCTCATTTCAGGTTTGCAAGTCAATAAGCATAAGACTAAAATCTGTTTTAGTCCAAATCCTCCAAGGAGGTAGAGACAAATTCTTGTTGATTATTTTGGATTCAAAGTTGTTCAATCATTTGGAAAATACTTGCGTAACCTATGTTGATGGATATAATATGAAGGAAGTTATTGCTAAGGAAATAATCAGTAAGCTTAACAAGAAGCTTCAAGAATGGAAAGCTAGGCTCTTATCACAGGCTAGAAGGCTTATCTTATGTAAATCTATCCTTCAGGTTTCCTAAACATCACATCAGACAAATGGAGGCTTTGTATTAGAAATTTCTGGTGGGGGGAATTTTAATGATGAAAAGAAGATCCACTTATTTGGATGGGACAGGTTTACTGTTCCAATTTCACAAGGGGGTTTAGGATACATGAAGTTAGGTTTACTTAATAAAACTATGCTAGCCAAACAAACTTGGAGAGTATTTTTACAACCTGATAAGCTGATTAGTAAAGTCATAATTTAGAAATATGGGAGAGGTTGGGTTGAAGATATCACTAATAAGCATTCTAATTTGAGTTGGAGATGGATGACATACAGTCTAGTACTTCCATTATGACAGACAAGTTGTAATGGCAAGTTTGTTCAAGTAAAAATGTGTCACTCAAATCAAAATTTTGGTAGAGTTCTGTAGGCCCTCTTTCTACACATCTAATAACAGTAAATGATTTGAGGACAAATCATTAAGGAAATTGGAGTCATGAGCTCATTAGATCTATCCATGATGATCAAACATGTAAATCTATATTTCAAATCTTTCTCTCTTATTTTGTAGTTGGGGTCTGGTTAGTGTGGACAGAAATAATTATTAGCTCTTGTTCTATCAAAATAGATTATAAAAAAGGAACAATAAATCCTTAAAATGCAGTGCGATGAAGATAAATAAAAATTAATTATTAATTTTATTATTTATTTATAAGTTTTATGAAACTCAAATATATTAAGATTCTAATTTTTTAATTGATGATGTATTCAAAATCACAACTATTGATAATTAATGTTAATTTATTAATATATAAAGACTTATAATGATAAGTTATGGCAAATAAGATTAGAAGAAACCAAGCATAAGTAATATATCCTTTGCAAATACAAGGAAGTTCATGATAATAATTGTGGATCAACGGAAGAAAAAATTTAACGCTTTTCATTTTAAAAAAATTTTAATAATTAAAAATAAATATATAATTTCTTAAAATTTTTTATCAGCAATAAATATGATAAAAATGAAGTTCAGATTATTTTTAATGAAGTTATTAAAGTAAGGGAACAAAACAGTCGAATACTTGTTGGCCAAAGAATTTATTATGCATCTCTTTGATTAGGGTTGTGTTTAGATCATTTTCAATGCCATGAAGCAGTTAAGATCGAAGGGGACCATTGATTTGTAAAGCATCAAGAAGTGAAAATAATACGAAAATTAATTGCATATATGATATATCATGCTCATCGTGTTATATAGTTTTGAATTATAATTTGCTTTGCGTTATTTTATACAAACAGAATATATTATAATTTTTCTTTATAATAACTATGTTTTTCTATATATATATTTTTTGTAATTATAGTAATTCATTACAACATATTGACAATTGTACAGAAAATTGTAATTTAGAATCATACTCCCAAATTTCAATTAGTGTCTAAAATATATAAGAATAATGCCAATTAATGTCTGAAATATAAAAGTACAATGACTCGCAAATTTCAATTAATGTCTAAATATAAAAGTAAAATGTCTTACAGTAAGATCTAAAAATTAGAAATATTTCTAATCTTATTATAACACTGTATTACTTTCTAATATCTTTTAATAATTAAGTTAGAAATTTTGACATCATGATGGAATTGATATTAAAATAAAGGAAATAATTTATTAATTTATTAAAATATAATAGATAATAGTACTAAAAATTTTAATATCATGTTTGGAATAAAAATACTTTTGTGAAAATCAATGGCTTTAAGATAAGAAATTAATTACAAATTGAAATAAATTCTGACATAATTACAAAAAAAAAATACTAGAACAAAATTACAAATTTGAGCAAATTATTAGGACCAAAAATTTAATTTACTTGAAATAGTTAATGCATTCTTGATTTTCAAAATGATACATAAAAAGAAAGTGTTTTTTTTTTCAAAAGATGACAAATAAAAAATAGAGAAAGTATTTAAAATAGATTTTAAAAGCGGGATTGTGTCCTCATAATTCGGACACTCACAACCAGGAGAGAGTTGTGAAGCAAGGAAAATTGTCTATTTTCATTTTAAAATTTTAGTTTCATTACGACGATAACATTAATTGATTAATAATAAAAGTCATAGTTTTAAATTGTAATTGCATTATAACTATAGTAGAACACAAAAATGCGATGTAAATTTACAATAAATTATAATTATAATAATTAGTAGAACCACAATATTTATATACCATATGGAAGCCATACACTATAGAAGAGTTTCCACAGGCCATCTTGCTCTTTCTTTCTTAAGAAACACATTACATTATGACCTCAGTGCACGCACGATTGATGGACTGCCCTTTATTACCATACACACATATGATATTTGAAAACATCTGTAAATGTAAAACTATGATGGATTGAGGAGGTATGCATCAATATCCTTCGTAACGTTGACAAAAAAGTCCAAGTACTTTTGAGGATCAGGAACCTCTTCATTGATCTTCTCGTACTCTATTGTGATTTTCACTGATCCACCTTCAGCTTTTGGATTAACCTTTAGAATTGCTTTGGGACTCTTGTAATGCTTGAATAAGTCTCCTTCAAGAGCTGTGAAACTTATGGATTTGTTGGCTTCATCTATGTCCACTTTTTCCTTCACCGTCTCAGTCTGTCCTCCTGCATTAATTTCGTGATATATATATATATATATATATATATATATATTATTTATATATATAAAGAGAAAAACTTATCATTATGGCTAAAAAAATATCGAACTCACAATTTTAAATTATGCTTGTTAATTAAAGTTGCTTAATGACCACAAATTACAAAAAGTAAAATAAAATGCGATAAGTTATAATTGTAAAGACTAATATAATTGTAATATTGAAAGTGAAATTTATCTGAAACTATGATCAAAACAGTAAATCTCAAAATCAAATACTGAAAAGGCCATGATATTAAACGTTTACCAAAGAAAATGGAAGGCCTTTTATTTTCATCATCTCCATGTGAACGTGAAAAATAGAGCATAAAAAATAGAGAATGAAATACTAAATTTAGTCATAAGCCCAATTTATATGAATCTGCAAGAGACCCTATTAATTTGTTTGAAAGAAGGGAGGCAAACAAAGAGTTGTATATTCTCTTGAAAGTTTTACCAAACATTTAGAAAAATAAACTTTAAAGTAAGTTTTAAATGGCGATTACAATTAAACTATATATTAGGATTAGTAAAATTATAAACAAATATAATAATATAAAACTGTTGCGAGATAATATTAAAAAATGAAATTATGATAACAGAGCCTAGTGCAACAATAATATTGTGGTTAAAATTATGATCGTAACTTAACTTACCGACAGTGACTTTCCAAAGTTTGACAGAGCCAGAAGATTCCCAGTCACCTTCATGAACCTCAATAGTGTGTATATTATCAGAGGAGATATTGGGAAGGTGCTGGATTTTGCTCTTAAGAACATCGTAGAAATGTTCTGCAGCTGACTTGATCTCTATCTCAACCTCTTGCTTACTCTCTAGAGCCATATTGCCCTGTTGCACAGAAATTGAAGAGAATAAAGCTTGAAGCTATTTGGTAGAGATGGTTGGATGGAGGATGATATGAAACACTCATCACACAATTATATATAGTGATGAACGCCCGATTGAAATTCCAGCTGCTTATCCCTCAGTGTAAACAAAACATGATAAAAATATAAAATATAGCCATAAGTGTAATTGGAAAATTCTAATTTATATACAGTAAGTAAATAAAGATTATATTCTTACTCAATTAATAAGGAAAAAGATAGATATAAAAATTAAAAAGAGAAAATATGGGAGTGCTAAAAAAAAAAGTCCTCTAAATGTCTTTAAATTTTAATTTTTATTTACGAATAAAACATATTTTTCATCTTAGAATCTCAATTGTAATTGAGGTTTTTGTGTTTTGAAAAAAATTATGACTGTAATTATAATTTTATATTTTATTCTATTATAATTAAGTAATTCAGTCTACAAATTGAAATAAAACTAAATATTCTAAGAAATTTTGCACAAAAATCTCAAACGTCCGTATCATTATATTAAAGATAAGATATATATATATATATATATATATTATGGTTAAAAATGTGTAAGCGGGTTTTGTGCATGTACAACAAAACTCCCTCAATTATAGAAAAAATGTGTAAGCGTGTTTTATGCATGTACGACAAAACTCCCTCGATTATAGAAAAAATGTGTAAGCGTGCATGTACGACAAAACTCCCTCGATTATAGAAATCCAGTCCCTTATCTGGAAAGCCAGCCACCATGATAGTGAAACTGTGACACGTGACATGACTAAAAAGAATTTTCATTTTATCAACGGTAGACAGACAAAAATTGATAAAGAAAAATATAAATGGTTAGATTTAAAATTTTGGAAGTGAAATCCTTAAATTACATAAAATTTGAAGTTAATACTTATCATTTACTTAATTAATTATTATATTAAATAATGTAATATTTTAAAAAAATTTTAAATAAGAATTACATTATTACTATATGTGAATTTAACACGATATTTTTTTACACATAATTTCATAACTTATTTTCAAGTATTTAATTAAAATTTATATATTTAATTTAATTTTTATTAATTATATGACATGAAATTTATATATAAAAAATATAAGATAAATTAAAATATAGTAATATTATAATTCTTATTTAAAAATTTCATGAAAAAATCACTTATTTTACTAAAATGATTAATTAAGTGGATGATTTATGTTAATTCTAAATTTTGAGTAATTTAAGAGTTTAATTTCTAAATTTTCAAAGTTAGAGAAAACAAAATCCGACTATTCTAAAGTTGAATGAGATCTTTTATATTTTTTTCAAATTAAAAAGTAATCATAGAGAAATTTCTGCGTTTGAGGTGAATGTTTTCAAATTTGTGTAAAAGAATATAATACTTTATATATAAAAAATAAACCTTTTATAAATTAGTTTTACCAACATATATATATATAATATTACTCTATTTTTAATTAAAAAAGATACATACTCTATAAGAAATTAAAAAAGATAAAAAAAATGAAGAGAAAGATTCGGTTTTGGTATTCAAATACTAGCATCTTTTTACCATGCTAGAAATGAAAAATTCATATTTATATAGCTAGCAAACATATACAAATTTATAAACTAATTTGTGCAATAAACTCAAAAAATTCATATAATAATATCTATACAAAAATTCATTAGTTTATTAATGTAGAGTTATGAAATAACTTGATTAACATTTTGCATTTGAAAATAATCCAACCGACAAGCAATCATCATACTACGAATCAAATAATATTTATGATCAATTTGCATACCACTAGCCATGGAACATAATTTGTTTGGCTCTTATGCCAATTGATAAACACTACAATAAAACTGGTTATTAGTGGCGGTTTATCTAAACCGCCGCTAAATACACGGACGATATTTTAAACCGTCGCTAAATACACGGACGATATTTTTTGTGGCGGTTATCGAAGAACTGCCGCTAATATCTAGGTTTAGCGGCGGTTTCTCCTAACCGCCACTAAATATTAATAATTAACTGCAGTTATTTAGCGGCGATTTGTATAAACCCCCCACTAAAGACACGATGTGCAAACGTTAGCGGCGGTTTCCTAATGACATTGTATTTAGCGGCGGTTTTTAAGAAATTGTCGCTAATGACATTGTATTTAGCGGCAATTTTTAAGAAACCCCCACTAATGACATTGTATTTAGTGGCGGTTTCTTAGAAATCCTCGCTAATGACATTGTATTTAGCGGCGGTTTTATTGAAACCCTCGCTAAGGACCTTGTCTCTAATAGTCAAATTAGTAATTTTTTTTCCTTTTTTTTATATATTTTATATATTTATAATTCTTTTTAAAATTAAAAAAATTATTTTAAAAAAATTCAATATTTTCATTTTTTATT
>JANHAO010021286.1:0-12559 GCA_026873985.1 Saraca asoca | reverse complement strand
GGATCCATTTAATTTAGATATTAATATGGTTATTGAGATTTTGGTAATCACCTTTAGAAGAGGATAGGAAAACTAAGCAATGCATCAAGATCTTGATGGATTGTTTGTGGCTGAGTTTTGCATAAGACTCATTAATTATTTCCGGGATCCTTGTTATGATTATTAACAATTGAATGAATATTTAGTGCTCAAGGATGCATTAATCTCAAGTTGATTCCCTTGGCTGGTTAGTTTATCTATTTCTATTTTCATTTCTACATGTTAGTGTAGTTTTCTATTAGATTAGTTTCTACCCAACCCCCTTATTTCCAGCTTCTAATTTGATTGATATCATCCAACAAATGATCTTTGGGTTCAACCTGGTGTTGCCTTATACTATAAGTAGAAGGTAGCTCAGTTTCACAAATTTCTAATTTGATCGGTCTTAACAGCCACAATTAATGTCTTAAAAAGAGGGAAGTTCAGGCTGAAAGAATTTTGAAGGTGTGATCAAAATCATAAGTATGATCATAGATGAAATTCGAGTAGAATCACGATTAGAATCATAGGAATTAATTAAGAAGGATTCGATTTGACTTGAGGAAATCAAGTTCAAAATGTGAGTCTACTCGCCAAAAAATTAAGAACTTTCAAGAAGTCCAAGTTATACATACGGTTAAAATCATGATTAAAATCAAATAACCAAGTAGGACAGTTTGATTCAAATCACAAGAATTTAGTTCAATTCTCCATTCGAATTGCAAAACATAATATAGCTTGATTCCTATGAGCATGATCACAGGGATAATGTAAAAGTGGCGATTAGACTTATGAATTCTGCAAAAATGTAGAAGCATAGTAGAAAAATAGGGGAAACAACTTCCAATATTACACCAAATCATAGGAGTTTAATACATCATATTTTGAGGAATTAAACACGATTAAAACCTAACCTTTTCACCAGAAGACCAACCATTGTATCAACTAGGACATTCGAACTTAAACTTTATCATACAATCACAAATATCCAATTTTATCATAAAGAATCACAATCAATAAACATAATATAATTCACAAGAAAGGTATGAATCACTCACTTTAGCAACTAGAAACAAGAAATCAAATCAAATTCCACAAGGGTCCTCAATGCTCTTCAAGAATAAGAAAGAAGAGCATATAAGTTTCTTAGATTTTTCAAGATTTTTCTTCCACCAAACAACTAACTACTATTAGATTATGGTTTCATTGCAAAGAACCAAGCTAGAAATTACATATCCAAGCAGTAACATCACTAGAAAAACATAAGGGTCCAATGGTTAAACAGTAATGTGAATAGTAACTATTGACTTAAAAAATTCACAACTCAAATTTTATCCCATGAATCAACATGATTTTAATATCGAATTAAATATGAAGAAGAGAAGAATCAGTAGTAAAATTTTGAGAAATTATCATAAAAGAGTAAGTCACTTACTTGAAGAGAGAGAAAAAGAGATGTAGTGAGAGGAAAGGTGTGACTTGGTGAAGAAGAAGAGTTACATGGATTGCAACCTGTAAAGGCTGAAGAGAATAAAGAAGTAGCCAGCCTTTTGAGGGCAAAATAGGAAAATTTGTTTCCATTGACCTTTGACTTAAAGCTAACTCAAATTTTCTTTTAAAAACTTTTCCTAATTCCTTAAATTTGAGTCCAAAATTAATAGACTCACTGATCACCGACGGTCATGAAATTTTAACATAAATTAGTTAAATTAATTATCTTTGTAATATTTATAATTTTACACTCAATAGGTACCTGTAGCCCTAGTTTCAATTCTTTCAAAGTTTTTTGGAAATTAAATTTCAAAAACATGAATTTTATTTTCTAAGCATCCAAGATGAAAATTTTGATTGCTTGAAGATTTCTAAAATTTATATAATCTATTTTTAGCATATCTGGACTCATGTAGCCCAAAATTTATAGTTTTGAAATTCTCAAAGATTTCAAATTCACCTTTTCTAATTTTTCTGGTAAGCCATTTTATTACCAAAATTTTAGGATATTACACCTAATAATCTCCAGCTTGACACAAATTCCATTATCCAAAAAGTTTTTAAACTCTGAATCAAGTAGCTCCACCAAATTTGAGTCATCTTCTCCATAAACAAGGAATGTCTTTAAAACTTCACTTCCAATGGAGCACTAGCACTCTATACATGTATTAAATTTGATTCATTTTCACTGTAAGGATACAAATAGAGTTGCTACTTGAACAAAATCTAGACTTGATATAAAACTCCAAAACAAATTTATGTTGTCTTTCTTTATTCAAACTGAATGCCATGTTGAAGCTAACTAGGACTAACATGACCAAAACCAAAATCAGGAAAAATCTAAATCAGAACCTAAACCTAACAGAATTAGGCTTTGAATTAGGAGGCAAAACTAGAACAAAAACCCAAACTCGACAAAATTGGGCTCTGATACCACTTATTGGAAGGTAAAACTAGAACAAAAACCCAAACTTGGTAGAACCAAGCTCTGATCTTGAATTATGCCAATGCATGCACTTCTGCATCATACAAAATTACCCAACAAGTGGTATTAGAGGGCGATTCTATTGGGGTTAGGTTCTAGTTCAAGTTCAACTTAATTCTAGTTTTCATTCTATTAGTCTTAGTTGGTTTTAACATTGCATTTAGTTTGACTAAAAAAGTATCGGTACAATTTCATTTTGGTGTTCTATATCAAGTCCAGATTTTGTTTAAGTAATAGCTTTGTTTGTATAAGTCTAGTGATTTTATCAAAAGAACTCATTATAAAGAAGATGAAGCAAATTTGATGCATGTGTAGAGTGTTATTGCTCCATTAGAGGTGAAGTTTATGTTAGGTCCCTAAAAATTAGAGTTAAAATTTTAAAGAACTTTAGATCTTGCCCTTTTCTCATTAAAGAATTTACATACACCTTTAAGTTATACTTGGATTCAATATTAATGCAGTAACTAGATTTAATACAGTAAATTCGTAGACAAATAACCAAAATTAAGTAATCTAGAATCTTGTGTGCAACAGAATGATAAAGATTAAAATATAGATTTTTAAAATGGTTCAACTTGAATTGAAACCGCAATTCAAGTCTATTCCACTTGATCCTTCTTAATTGAAAAATCTTTTCGATTAAAAGAAAAACTATTAGGATTTACTAGGTTCTTGAAATGCCAGTTTACATGAAAAACATAAGAAATTACATTAGGTTCTTGCTAACTTAGAAGAATTACAAATAGGCTCTTCTAAACCTAAACAAAATACAAGAATTAGAATAGGCTTTTGCTAGCCTAAACAAAATTTTTAAATCCTTAGAAATCTCAAATAGAAAAATAGAAATAAGAAGGATTGCAAAATACAATACCACTAGTTTAAGATGAAATTTCAAACAATCTAAGATGAATTCAATTGACTTTTGATCCAAAAACTTTTGATTAGATCTTAAAAACTTGATGAGATAGAGAGAAAACTTGTTTAGCACTTTTCTCAGAGGTTTTTGCTCTTGAAGAATGAAGAGAATGTGAAAAACTTATTAAATAACAAAAGTAGTTAGGCTTTTATAACTGCTGAACAGAATAACTAATTTTCAATTATTGTATTAATTATAGCATTGATTTAGGATGGTTACAACTAACTAATCAGTGTGGTAATTGAAGTTCAGTTTGTTACAAGTAGAACTGTCATCAATTATTGCATCAATGTATGTAATTTTCTCAAGCTTTGGTTTGAAATAATTTTGAAAACTATTCTTTATAGAATTGATGTGGAAATTGATGTATGAGGTGAAAAATAGTTTTATAAAATTTTGTTTTCTTCAAGTGGCTTTTCTATCAAGTGATTTTTCTACCTCATTTTGAAAATGTTTGTTTAAGTTAAAGGTCTTTTGAAATTCATTTACAAGAGATTTTAAAATGATAAAATAATTTCTAATTCTAATGCCAATCTTCTTGAATCACAATTGTATACTTTGAAACCTGTAAAACAAATTGAAATAAGCAGTACAGTATAATATCGAATAATAATATAAAAAATTGATTAAAATTATCTTTCAATATCAAAACTAAGAAATATGTATGGCTAGGGTAACCTAAGCTAACAATCTCCCCCTTTTTTATGTTGACAAATAATTTTAAATTAGTTTCAAAGTAAAATAAAAAAATGAGAAATAATTTTTTTAAAAAAATTTCTCTTTCTTTTTTTAAAAAAAAATTCCCCTTTTTAATTGAGAATAATATCTCATTTAACATCTAAAATTTATGGGATTTTGAAAATAAAGAAAGTTAGTTTTGAAAATTCTATATTTCTCCCTATTTTAGCACATCAAAAAGTAATAAAACTGTGTACCAAAAAGAGAAAAAAAAGGATAGAATACATTGATTAGATTTTAATCTATATTGAATCATAATATCAAGAAATATCAGTATAATTTCAATAATAACACAAGATATCTAAATTATCGACATAAAATATTCTTAAAGATAATATTCTAAACATATCAATATATACAGTAAATATCAAAATATCTAACATATATCAAAATATGATTCAAAACATAATAAAAACAGTAAAGATAACAAAGGGATAAATGGGACTAGGGGATACAATTATCAAACAATCAAACACAAATAAGACTATTCAAGAGGTGGTTGATTCATATTTTACATTTCAACTTCTTCATCTTGTTGTTGCAGTCTCAGTTTGATTTCTTGAACTTGATCTTCAAGGGATTTAAGCCTTTGATTCATTTCATTATCTCTTTTGTCATATTTTTCTTCTAAAATAAACATTCTCTCGTCCATAACATTGAACCATGAATCTTGAGAATCAGTTATCTTATTTGTTTGATATGTCATGTGTTTGTGCATTCATTCAATTATTGCAATCAATCTGGCTTCTATTTCAGTAGAGACAGTAGTTTGGGTTGAAGTTTGACTGGATGATTGTGTAGGCAAGGGTATTTTTTTGATCCATTTGCCTTGACCATTTTCTTTGAAACCCATTTTGTGAAAGTGTGATATGGTAATCATTGTGATTGCATTTGTTGGTGAAGATAAAATCTCATCAAAAATTCGTATTTTTACTTTGGTAAAAAATGGTGTCAGAATCATACCATAAGGCAAATAAAAAATATCAGTTCTTTTAGAACATTCAGCCATATATTTCAAAATAAAATATGGAAAGTTGAAATCTAATTGATTTTTAATGACCCATATTAAAAGCAGATCATCTTCCATTATTTAGGTGAAATTAGTGATCCTTGGTACAATTACTTTGCATAGAGCATAGTGCATAATCCTATTTTCAAGAGACAGGCTAGTTATCAACAATCTCCCACGACCATCTCTTGGGGTGAAGTAGGAAAACAGCATTTTAACTATCAGTTCCTTACTATATTCAATAAATGATCCTATAATAAGCTTTGGCATTGAATTGTCCATACCAAATTCATTTGCAAAAATTTCAGTGTCAATCACAATGTGTTTATGCATCACATAATAGGATAATTTACCATCAGTATCAGCTTAGTTAGCATAAAACATTTTTACAAACCTGGGATAAGCTGTATCTTTGAAAATAAAAAAATTTTCAAGCTTGTACTTAGCAAATAAGTCAGATAAATGGGTTGTTTTAAACAGTTGATTATTGAAACATTTCAAAGGCTTAACTTTTCTATTCTTAAAAGTAAGGTAGGAAGCATACACATTTGGTGACAGGAAGAATGATTCTTCTTCATTCGATTGTGGAGCTCTTGTTGGAGATTTATCTTTGTGTTTCACTACAATCTTGATTCTTTTTGCCATTGTTGATTGTTGATGAGAAATGTTTTTTTTTTTTGGTATTTTAGGGTTTTTCCTAGGTTAGACTTGGGTTTTTTATTTTGGAATAATTTTTGAGAAATCAATCAATTAGAATGGTAGAGAATGATGTTTTTGGTGTTTCTATGAAAGGAATTTAATGGAAATTGGTTCAAAAATAAAGATTTTGGAGTTTTGAAGGGTGAGAGGTCAAGAGAACATGTAAAGAGGGTTGAAAGGTTACTACAGAAATAGGTTCAACTTTGATTTCTATATTTATATTATCATGCTTTGAATCGAAGTGCGCATCAATGCAGAGAGCAAAAATTCACTAATGCATCGATTTCAGTTTGAATTCATTCATTGATATTCATATGGGAATCGATTATGACATCAGTGTGCATATGGGTGTTATTTTATGCATCAATCGTGTAATCAATTCATCTAGTATTTTTAGAAAATTTTGAAAAAATTTTAGCCTTTCAAAAAGTTTAGAAATTTGTTTGAATCAAAGTATACATCAATTCTTAACATTTAAAAATTGAGAAAAGCATTGATTATGACATCAATTAAAAATTTATAAAGAAAAATTGGATAAATAAAATTGATTACTAAATCGATTAGTGTGTTCATAATTTCAGTTTTTCTAAAGTGTTTTACCAAAAGGCATCTCAAATTTCTTGAGGTTTCAAATTCTCTCTATGTACCTGCAAAAACAAATTCAGCAACATCTCTGATGCTTAAGTCAGTACTTGCAATGTACAAATTAAACATGAGAACTAAGCGAATTTTTATTGAAAATTATAAGGAGTTTATCAACGTCTATCTAGCAATTTTTATTCTATATCATGAGTTGATTTCTTTTCTCTCACATATACCTGTAAAACTGATATCAAGTTTGCTTGGCTAGTACCCAGTAGGATTTGGGTCCAAACTTGTTAGTAAATAAAGTAAAAACTTTCTTAATAGTAGATAATTTTGGCAACCATACCAATTTTTCATTTGGATTTAGAAAATATGTATCATTCCTAAATGGGCAATCTTTGATATAGTGTCCCTTATGATTACAATAATAGCAAGTGATATAGGTAGGGTTCCATTTCTTAGATCTTCTAAGCTGCTGCTGTCTATATCCTAAACCATTTTTACTTTTAACATTTCTCTGGTTTTCAAGCATGTCACTTAGTTTTTCATTACTATCAGCAAAACTTTGTAGCATCTTATCGAATCTCTCTATCTCTAGCTTGTAAGAGTCACAATGCTCACATACCTTGTTTTCACTAACTAATTTTTCAACTAATACATTTAGCATTTTCCTTTTCATGTTTCTCTATCTTTTTAATCAAATTTTCATTTTGACTTTTCAGTTTCTTTATTCCCTTATTGGCTTTGGTAAGAGCTTCATAAATCTCTTCATATAAATCATCAAAATCATCATCATCTATTTGATTACTTGAATCACTAGTAGAATTACTAACATAAGAATTACAATAAGACAAAGGATACTGCAAAACCTATACATTTTCATTATGCTTAGCCATCAGATAGTTTTCCACTTTTTCTTTGCACTCAGCTTCAGCTCTGCAACTATAGGTAGTTTCAAGTATATCCAGAATTTCATTTCCTGTTTTACATCCTGAAATCCTTGGAAATTCATTAGCAAACATTGTATTAACAATGATCCATTTTAGTTTAGAGACAAGAGAATGTTTTCTTTCCTCTTCATCAGTCCATAATAGTTTGGATTTTTGTTTAGGAATTCCATTAATAGAAATTATAGGATATTCATAACCAATTTCTAGCATTTCTAGCATATTAACATCTAAGGCTTCAATAAAAATTTTGATTTTAAATTTCCAAAAATCAAAATTTTCAAAATCAAAAGGAGGTGGATTATTTAAGGATGGGCAATCAGAGAAAATAAGTAAGTTTGAATCCATATCTTGATTAAACAAAGGAGTATCAAGAGCCAAAACTTTGATACCAACTATCAGGTCCCTAAAAATCAGAGTTAAAATTTTAAAGAATTTTGGATCTTGCCCTTTTCTCATTGGAGAATTTACATACACCTTTGAGTTATACTTAGATTCAATATTAATGCAGTAAACAAATTTAATACAATAAATTTGTAGACAAATAATCAAAAATAAGAAATCTAAAATCTTGTGTGCAGTAGAATGATAAAAATTTAAATACAGATTTTTAAAGTAGTTCAACTTAAATTGAAACTGCAATTCAAGTCTACTCCACTTGATCTTTCTCAATCAAAAAACCTTTTTAATTAAAAGAAAAACTATCAGGATTTATCAGGCTCTTGAAATGCCAGTTTACATAAAAAACATAAGAAATTACATAAGTTTCTTACTAACCTAGAAGAATTACAAACAAGCTCTTCTAAACCTAAACAAAAACACCAGAATTAAAGCATGCTCTTACTAACTTAGACAAGATTTCTAAATCCCTAGAAATCTCAAATAGAAAAATAGAAATAAGAAGGATTGCAAAATACAATAACACTAGTTTGAGATAAAATCTCAAACAATCTAAGATGAATTCAATTGACTTTGGATTCAAAAATTCTTAGATCTTAGAAACTTGATAAGATAGAGAAAAAACTTGTTTAGTACTTTTCTCAAAAGTTTTCGCTCTTGAAGAATGAAGAGAATGTGAAAAACTTGTCAAATAACAAAAGTAATTGGGCTTTTATAACTGTTGTAATCATTTGTAATAGAATAACTAATTTTCAGCTATTGCATTGATTATAGCATCAATTTAGGATGGTTATAACTAACTAATCAGTGTGGTAATCGAAGTTCGGTCTGTTACAAGTAGAACTGTAATCAATTAATGCATCAACGCAGGTAATTTTCCTAACCATTGGTTTGAAATAATTTTGAAAACTATTCTTTATGGAATTGATATGGAAATTGATGTATAAAGTGAAAACAGTTTTATAAGATTTTGCTTTCTTCAAGTGGCTTTTCTACCAAGTGATTTTTCTACCTCATTTTGAAAATGTTTGTTTGAATCAAAGGTCTTTTGAAATTTATCTACAAGAGATCTTAAAATGATAAAATAATTCCTAATTCTAATGTCAATCTTCTTGAATCATAATTGTATACTTTGAAACCTGTAAAACAAATTGAAATAAGCAGTAAAGTATAATATTAAATAATAATGTGAAAATTTGATTTAAATTATCTTTCAAAATCAAAACTAAGAAATATGTATAGTTAGGGTAACCTAGGCTAATAGTTTGGAAGACATTCCTTGTTTATAAAGAAAATGACTCAAATTTGGTGGAACTACTTGATCTTGATTCAAAACTTTTTGATTCAAAATTTGAAGACTTTATAGATAACGAAATATGTGTCAAGGTGGAGATTATTGAGATTTTGACTCAAATCCTATTTTTTGCAAAATAGGATAATTCCTATTTGTGTCTTTATCTTATTCATGTTTATATTTTGATTAGATAAGACTCTAATCAAGTTAGATACATTTTAATATTTAATATCATGAGCAAGTTGGACTTATCCTCTAGTAAGGATTTTGGCTTATAAATATTTGTATTATACAAGGTTTGTTTTAGAAGGACCATGAGAAAGTTAGTATTTTTTAACCCTAATGGGAGTTACTTGAGATCACACAATTAGCTTTTTCTCTTTTGTAGTAATTATTAAGAGTGAAGAGTGTATATACTGTAACATATTTTTAGGTTTACTTGTGATGTGAGTTTGAAATTATTATACCATTTGTATTATCCCTTATTTCCATAGTGGAATTGTTTTCTTCTTTGCCTATAGAGTAGGCTAAAAGCTGAACCATATTAAATTTTTGTGTCTTGTGATTTTCTTACTTCTCTGATCCTGGCTTATGCCAACATAGACATTTTGGCATCATTGGAATTTCCCAACACTTCATATTAGCCCTTTGATGTGATGAAGAAGAGCAACAACATCCAAAAGCTAACTTGGATGAGGATTTTGGTGCCAAAATAACAAACATAGAAGCAAATGAAGGCAAATGGACCACTGTCTTGAATATTTTTTTAGGAAAAATTACACTCATCTTCAATGAGGTTTAATATAATTACACTCACACCTCTTATATTTTCAAAAATATAAATTAACCTTCCTTTTCTATATACACTTATCTCCCTTTTCCTCTATTTTAAATATATATTCACCTCCCTTACTTCAAAAAAAAATAAGGGAAGTGGATGTATATTTTTAAAAATAGAAAGAGTGTGAATGTAATTACATTAAACTTGAGGGGAGATGAGTGTAATTTATCCTATTTTTTAAGAGACCATGAAATAACAAATCCCTTAAAACAAATATAACAGCTTTGAAGTAATTTCCCTTAACAAACTTTAGCCATCCAAACATTGTTTAACTAGATTCTCACAAAAGAAAAACATTTGTTGATCCTCCCTATCTTCAAATTTTTGATAAAAAGAAAAACTTGATACCTTGGATTCAGACTATGCAACTCCTGTCCAATAATGATAAGCTCATAACTTACTGGGTATGAATGATAAAAACCTATGCATAGAAAAAACACCAGTGATGACGGTTTGATAATCATCGGAAGATACTTCGATGCTTAAATTAATAGTTAGACAAAGTATAGGTAGGGAACTTAGGAAAAAATATCTTAAGGTTGAAGAAATACTTATTGTCTTTGTATAGACATGTAGCCAGGGATAAAAGGGTCTAAAAAGGTGGACTAGACTGCATGGCCAATGGTTAATGTAGCCTGTTAAGATAAAGGACAAGTATGCACATCCATAAGGTATAGGGACTAGGGCTGTGGTCATACTATATGGAGTGATAGGTGGTTGTTGAATGACTCATGGCCAGATTTGAGCAAGCATCCCTGCAAAAAAAGGTAGATGAGTTGGTCCCACAATGTTGGCTTATAAGTGACCTTCTAAGGCATCTGAGGCAATCTCTGATAGGAGAAAGAACTGGTGAAGTTTCAACATTATCACATAACATGCACTTCCCTTCATTAGATGTCTAATACATTATGCCTGACCTACTAATAAGACTAGTGATCTGCAAATTGAACAGATTGTTCCAACCAATGTCGATAGAACATCATTGCCCTATGCACACATGGTTGAACATCTTTGAAAAGAGTTTGATTTTTGTGAAACTAAATGGTATACAGAATAAGAGCAATGGGAATTATGAGTAGAATATCCACCTAGGTGAAAAACAAGCATAAAGTGTAATAAACCTGAATCACATAGCCAACATATGCACTAAAAAGCGAAAAAGGAAATGATAAGTTATATTTTAGGTCACTTATAGTTATGTCTACTAGCAAATTTTTTTCTAACTTCAGAAATACCACCTTTAAATTTACCAGCCAGAATGTCCATAATAAGATTTGTTAATTTTGATAAAAGCTACAAAGGGTCTATCCTTGATCTCATTAGCTCCCAAGCTCCTATGACAAAGCCAAATCCAGCAAATCAAGTAATTCATCATCAGAAACAATGCTAGTTTACAGAACAACAAAGCATATTTAGATGATAAGAATACATTGGCTTAAATTTAAACATATCTAAGACTGATACAAGGTTGATGTATAGACCACCCACATAAAAAATAAAAAGATATTCTTCCTTAGAAAAAGCTTACATGCATAGTTCAACAAAGCTAATTAATGAAATGAAAAAGAAGTTATCATCTTTCTATCAAAACATGGATCAACCCTTTGGATCCATTCATTAAGATATAACTAACTTTGAAATAGAAGATATAAGTAATGGGCAACTCAAAATCAAATAGGTAAATTTAAATGTCTTGGATTAAACCAAACAAGACCAATTACATGAACTAAATTCACCCCTATAGTGGATTTTTTAGTAAAAGTCAAAGATTCATGAGTATTTTCTATTAGTAACACTGTGTCTTTTCAAACTTGATCACTTATGTGTAATTAAAATTTATTGAGAACTTGGTTGAACTAAAAAATCTTTTGATAGCCTAAGATTATAAAAATTTTGACCACAACATGAAGAACTTAATGAAAGCATGCTTTTCACAAGATTCCATAGGATTGGGAGGCTCTTTCCAATAACAACTTCACACTTTAGCTCAATGCACAGGTTCTTATATCTTGCTCATTCCTCCTGAGGTCAGGTGAAAAGATATAAGCTAATAAAGATTGTTTCTATATTCCATCTTCGTGATTTAGCTGATGTCTTTTAATATACTTTTTCAAGCTAAACTCCTAAAATATCAACCAAACAATAAAGAGTATATGCTATGTTTCACTAATAGGATTAATGTTGTTTCCACAAGCAACCCATGCATAGCATGAAGAAAGACTCTGAACAACGACTAGCAAAGTTGATTCCAAGACTTGCTTTCATTCCTATAGACATAAGTTTAGGTTGTGAATCACATGAATTGAACAAATATGAATCCTGGTAAGTTCATTTCTCTCTATCTCTAATAGTGTATGGGAGAATGCATCAACAAATTTTGACAGAAAAACTACAAGAACTGACATAAGATAAGATTAGTATCTACCTTTTATATATTAACTTGATTGAGCTAAGTTAACCCATCATAGAATAGTTTAGTTACAAGGCTTAGATAACTAGTAACCACTTTTAGTCTAAGTGTCATAATTAGCCCTATAATATAATCATTTTTAAATTATACTAATTTACAATAATTACTTTAACATTTGTATAATTTAAGTTTTATAAAATATTCTAAATTATGAAAGTACAAATGAA
>JANHAO010021285.1:0-12561 GCA_026873985.1 Saraca asoca | reverse complement strand
ATCTCCTAATTAGATTGCTAATATTAGAAGATCCAAGGGCTCGACCTGGGCTGCCTTATACTACAAAAAGCATAGGGGAATCTAGATTATAATTCTTCTAATTTGACTGAACTCGGCATTCGATCAGCGAGCTCAACCTTGCTAACCAAAGGTCAGTGACGCCCCTAGGACGAGAGCTTTAGCTCACAGGATGTAGCACCTCTCCCAACTAGAATCTGATAAAGGTCAAGTCAAACACATACATCCACTTATAGATAACTTACAGGGGTCCACCCATAGAACATAGCCTATAGAAGCCAATTTACAGGAGTTTTATTATCAAATATATTTAATGCTTAATGTAATAGATTTACAATTTGTTAAATTATATTTGTAACCTCTCAACCTCTATAAAAAGGGGAGGAATAGATGCAAAAGTGCATCTCTTAGGGTTATAAGTTGTAACTTTGTTAATTTTTCATGAGAAGTAATAACGCTACCGTGGACATAGGGGTCAATGAATAGACTTTAGCCAAACCACATTAAAAGGCTCTTCTTCTTCCTACTGTTCTTCCTCACCATCTCCTCATCTCCTCATTCATCCAACCATATTGCAATTTAGGGCTATAAGAACTGTTCTAGTTAACGAAGTTATGGCTAAACCAAAAATCACCATCAACATTTTGGCGCTAGAGGAAAGGCCCATCTATTTTCTAGGTGCTTTTCTATCCAACTACAATGGTTAAAGGAAGAATCATCATAAGTTCAATCACTCCAGTTGTCCAGTCGGTAGACACTCTCGTAGCTGGTAGCACCACCAGTTTGCCCCCTGCAGCTCACCATCAAGCCATTGTTGCTCTCGGAGCTTATGAAGTGCAGACACCTCACCAACCCCAGCAAATGTTCAAAAACACAATAAAAGAGTTAGCCGAGGCAGTTAAAGTACTGGCACAAGTACAAATTATAGGTGCACAAAAGCAAGTTAAAATTGCTGCACAACTCCAGTAGTTATGTGAAGAAGCCAAAAAGTAAAGGTCGGCTAGGCAAACACGTTGCCAATCTGACTTAACTCATTCCACCAATCAGTGAACGAAGTCAGGAGCTCATCAAACATGTGAGAACTATGAAATTTAGTGACAAAGGAGTTCACACCAAGTTAAGAGCTCAAATAGGACTAATAAAGGATATACCTCAGGTCATTACTCCCACGACCAAGAGGGAAAAAGGAACTAATAATTTTCCAGCCAGTGGTCCAAAGTACAAGACCTTATGATGAAAAAAGTGCTTCAAAGGCTAAAGTGGCTAGAGGAATGCCCCTGACCTCAAAATGATCAACCTCATAATGAGGAGAGCTCACCATTCTCCGTAGAGATTGAAATGCAGCCCCTCCCTCACAAGTTTAAAGTTCCCATTATTCCACTGTACGATAGGAACAGTGACCCATGCGATCACCTGGATGTGTTTAATGTCCAGATGGATCTCTAAACAATTGATCCTTTGGTTAAATGCCGTGTCTTCCCAACCACATTAGGAGGTATACCTCGAGCATGGTTCAAAAGTCTCCTGGCTTGCAATGTCAATAGATGGGAAGAATGTTAAGGGAAATTGATCAACCACCATCGAGCATTGAAGAGGTAGCTCACACCACCTGCCACCTTGCAATGGTCTTCCAATGTAAGCATGAATTACTGAAAGATTACGTAACCAAGTTCAAGCATGAGGCCAATTCCATAGAAAATTTTTCAAAAGAAAATATCTTAACAACAATCTCTATAGGACTTAGCAAAGATGGAAAGTTGTACAAAAGACTCTGCAAGTCCCAGATAAGAGATTTAGCTGAATTCTATGAATAAGCTACCAAATAGATTAGATGGGAGGAAACCTTTAGCACCATGAGCTCCAATTAGGTAAGTGGCACTAAAAAGAGGAGCAATAATTGCAATGGCGATGACAGCCAAAAGGGTGACTCTAGTATTCAACTTGCGAAGAGGGCTAGGCCTATGCGACCTCAGCAACAAGGTTGCCATGAAAGCTATAGCATCTTGTCTAACACTCAAGATAGGATCCTCGTAGTAGAAAGAGGTATTGAAGACTTCAGGAAGCCTCCACCCTTAACAACTCCTAACAAGTTCAGGAGCAATAGAAACAAGTTTTGCACCTACCATAATGAGGTTAGGCATGGTACTTCAGAGTGTTGGGCACTCAAAGATGTAATAGAGGACCTCATCAAGAGAGGTCACCTGTAAGACTACATGATCCGACCCTTTAAGCAGTGACCTCAACAATCCCAGTGAGATCCTGATTAAGAGCAAGCACCAGCAATGAGGACCATTTACTAATTTTGTAATGTAATGTAGAAATTAATAATAGTGTTTCAAATTTTTGTACTAATTTTTTAGTGAAGTATTATGCAAAGAGGCAAGTCATTCTCGAAGCTGACAAAGTTTAGGCAACAAGATTGGCCAGCAACAAGATTGCCACCTCGATAACAAGATTACCATCCTTTAGGCAACAAGATTGCCCAGCAACAAGATTGCAACCTCGGTAACAAGATTACCATCTTTTAGGCAATAAGATTGCCTAATAACAAGATTGCCACCCCAGTAACGAGATTACCATCTTTTAGGCAACAAAATTGCCAAGGCATAGCTCGTATGTGACCTAATGCTCACAACTCTCATGTGACTTGCCCCAGACATTACTCATTCATAGCTAAGGCACTCAGATGGCCAAATTTATTATTGATTGAAAATATGGTTGATTGGTCATCTAAACATTCTATTTAGCTGTGATTTGCAGGAATTTAAATTATCATCTGTGATATATAGAGCATCCAATACAACACTCAAGAGTTACAAAAAAGACTCACTTGTCAAAAGCCTCACCAAACGAGGTAGATTTACATAAGAAAATTCGAAGAACAAGTCAAAAAGCCTATGGCTACTAGAGTCTAAAAAGAAGGCTAGCTTATGGGAGATGAATTCCATCCAACTGGAGGACCAATGAGCATATTGGCTCTTCAATCTTCTTCTTGACATCCTTTTTAGCTAAAACCTCCTTCTCAGCTCTAGCCCCCAGCATTAAGAATTGGAAAGACACTAAAGAGCGTGGCTGAAAGGCTAAATTCCATGGCAAAACTGTGAGAAAATAATCCAAGATCTATGAAAGATCTTCTAGCTTGTAGCAGGCCATGCATGCCTCATCAGAAAACCAGACCATTAGAAATATTGGGGGCTTAGCTAAAGCACCCATCAAACTATTCCATGGAGAAGCAAGAGGAACTTCTCAAGCTTTATATAGAGTAGTCCAGGTTCACCAAAGAATCCAGAGGATAACTGGCTATTCTTGATCAAATAGTCCAAAAGAAAACAAGGCTCTCATGCCAACGGCTACAAAATGTGAATAGTAAGAAGTGTGGCCTAGAGCATATGAAGAAAAAGATTGAAGCTTGAAATGACAACATGACAGACTGAATCCAAAAACTTTGACTACACTGTAAACTGCAAGTGAAAACTTTCCCAGCAAAATTACAACTCCTAGTTCATGAAGCGAACTGAGAGTTGGGGGCTGATGTTATTGGTATTTTCTGGTACAATGCAAAATGGGCTAGCAAAGTCCCAATAGCAGATAAATCCCACTAAGAGACTCAGCTCATTAAGGTTGCCTGATAGGCATTAACTCACCATCCACGAGCTCGAGATACAAAACGAGGCCAATGCACAAGTCCAAACTCACGTGATTAGCAGTTCACCCTGTGCAAGCTTGCTTCACCAAAACGCGAGCCCGACCTCACTGGCCGAAGGTTAGTGATGCCCCTAAGACGAGAGCTCTAGCACACAGGATGCAGCACCTCTCCCAACTAGAAGCTCATTAAGGTCAAGTCAAACACATACATCCACTCACAGATAACTTACAGGGACCCACCCATAGAAAGCAGTCTGCAGAAGTTGATTTGCAAGAGTTTTATTGTCAAATGCATTTAATGCTTGATGTAATAGATTTATAATTTGTTAAATTATATTTGTAACCTCCTAACCTCTATAAAAAGGGGAGGAATAGGTGCAAGAAGGGATCTCTTAGGGATATAGGTTGTAACTCTGTAAATTTTTCGTGAGAAGCAATAACACTACCATAGACGTAAGGATCAATGTACAAACTTTAGCCGAACCACGTTAAAAGACTCTTCTTCTTCCTACTGTTCTTCTTCACCATCTCCTCATCTCCTCATTCATCCAATCAGATTGCAGTTTGGGGCTACAAAAACCATTCTAATTGATGGAATTAGGGCTAAACCAAAAATCACCATCAACAAAACATTACTATGGACCATTATGAAATTATATGTGTAATTTATAGGCCTAGTATGGTAGCACGTTAGTGTTTGTGGTATATGGAAAGGAGTATGTTATGTGATCAATGTACAACCACCATAACCCACATTTAGTGTTTCATCATATTAAGATAATTATGATGTTTTAGGAGGATGAGTTTTGATGCTTAAGGTTATAATGCATCATATTTACATTTAAAAATTAGTTTCATCCAATTTTCAAACCAAGTGGGAGAATGTTAGATAGTTTCCATTTGGTAACTTAATAAATGGCTGAAATTAAGGGGTTGGGGCTAACAAGTACTTCTTCTAGTGGGAAGTTAATAGTAAAATAAATCTCATCCATCCACTAATAAAATAACTGATGGGAGACTCTTAATGAATGTATAGCAGACTCTTGATGCATGTACATAAATATACTAATTAATAAAGTTATTGTATCTAGATGCATGAATTTTTAAAATATAATGGATATACATGATTAATGAAATTAAACTCTGTGAAAACCTAAAAGTTTCATAAATTTAGACAATAAGAAGGTTCTAATAATAAATGATGTTTGATGGATGCATCAAATTAAATGAAGAGTTACACATATATATTGGTCCTCTCTCTACCCACATAGAACACATAAAAGATCCATCAAAATTGAGTGTTTCAAAAAGAAAAGGATAAAGAGTAAGAAACTAATATACGTAAATGACATATGCACTGCAATAGCTTCATCATTCTTAAATTAAGGTACGTGAAAATCATAGATCTCAAAGATTCTATTCAGTATTAAAAGATAATAATCATTAATTTTATAGATTTTAATTTTATATTGGATGTTGGTAATGGATCAGGTTGCTACGAAAGTTCTCATCTATGGACTGTGGACACTATAAAGCAATAACTGTGTTTAACATACGCCCGATACATAGACACATTACATGCATACACTCCGTCATGTTTCAACATTTCACTAAAACACTCACTATTTTAATACCTGACATAGCCAAATTCTCTGGATTTAGTTTTTATTTTTAATTTAATTTTTCAAATTTTTAATTTAATTTAAATAGATCTTTTTGTTTATCTAATTCTAATATTTGTTAGCAAAATTGATGACACCGAAATCTAAAATCTGACAAGACACTATCTAATACTTGTGTGAAACTTTAATATTTTGAACTAATCATATGATTTTCATTTAAAAGTAAAGACACATGATAATTACTTTAATTGTGTTTTTTTTATTATTTCATACAATGTTATTTTAATTTACATAGATACTTACTATTATACAAATCACATTTAATGTTCATGCAAGCATTAAAGAATACCAAGTTGAATTTTGGACTTTCATGTCATTACTTGGATTAATAGAAATTGAGGCAGACGAAAAGGATTTAATAGAAAGAAGATCCATTGGAGACTAAATTAAAAAAAAAAAAACTTGTATTTGCGAGAAATTAAAATAGTGTTTTTAATCTTCAACATTTTTATAAAGCACATCTAACAATTAAAGGAAAAAATGTGAAAATTTCCCGTTCATCGTTTGGCTTGTCGGATTTTACCCTTTCAACTATAAAAACTTGGAATTAGAATTTTAAAATATACAAAACCCTATAATTAATACCAATCTTTCACTTAATTATCCCACTACCAAAAAAAAATCAATTTTGGGACAAAATATTTTTCTATTGCAACTATAAATGGAATTTCAACAATTTTTTTTTTTAAATTTCAAAAACTGGGACGTAATTTGAGATGAAAATTCCATCTCAAATGGATTTTATCCCAAATTGAAAAAAAAAAACTCAAATTTTTGTATTAAATTTTCATCCCAAATAGGCCAAAATTTGAAATGAACGGATTTTGAGATGGAATATTTTTTTTTATTTTTCAAAACTAATATTGGGATGGAATATTTTATTTCCAAAAAATTTCAAAATTCTAAAATTTTTAAAATTTTCTCCTAAGTTTTTTCTGAAAATAGTGGGCAAGAAATTTAAAATTTAAAATTAGAATTGAATTTGAAATGAAAATTTCATCCCAACACTAAAAAAATTTAAATTTAAATTTTTACATTAAATTCCTGTCCCAAATTTTGTTTCAAAAAATTCAAAATTTGAAATTGGAATTAATTTTGAGATGGAATATATTTTATCTTTTTATTTTTAAAAAATAATATTATGACAGAATATTTTGTCTTAAAATTTTTAAAATTTCCTTCCTAAATTTTGTTGTAGAAAGAAGGCAAAAATTTTGAATTTTAAAATTTGGACAGAATTTTTTATTTCAATTTTGTCCCAATCCACTTACAGAATTTTTCGTCCCAATTCCATCTCAAAATCTCATATATAAATATTTCTTGAAATCTTTCTTATTCATTCAGTATTTCTTTCTCTCCTTTACTATTCTTTTCTCTATTGTCTCTCTTTATATATATATATATATATATATATTGTTATTCAAGGTATTTTACACTAATATATTGTCATTTCTCATGTATATTAGTAAGATTTATACTCATTTGAACTTTTTTTTTCCTTACAGATTGTTGTTTCTTTCTAAAAATTTATTTATTTTTGTTGAAATTATTAATAGATGTTTGTTGATCTTCTGTTGTAGATGTCGTAAAACACTTAAACTAAAGGTTGAAGAATCTTCTATTATCATTCCATGCTTATTATGTTTTCATTATAAGTTGTTTTTCTTTTTCATTAGTTATGTATAGAAAGTTTATGGTAAGAAAGTAAGAAATCAAAGAGTTATTTGAATAAATCTATTGTTAAATTATAATCAATACTCAACCTCAAAGTTCCATCATTTTTCTTCACAAATAACACTAAAGCTCCCCACGGTGAAGTGCTAGGCCAAATGGAAAAACATCTAAGAATTCTCGAACCACCAGTACATAATCAAATCAACAGGTAAAATAGTTCCATGCACATCAATTCCATAAGAAGATATCATATCACAAGTAATTTGACCCAAAGGAGTAGATACTAACAATTGTGATCCTAAAAGGAGTTGAGGTCTAGTAAGTCGTAATGCAAGATAAGTAGAGGTAAATGAGTGAGCTGCACCTATATCAAATAACATATGAGATTGAATAGAATTAACTGATAAAGTACCTATAACTATTGCATTAGAGGCCTAGTGTCCTACCTAGTCAAAGCATATATTCTCACAGTAGTTCCATGTCCGCTACCACAACCTCTACTAGAAGTACCTCTACCTCCCCCTCTCTCACCAAACTCAGATGGCAGTGGTCTTGTCGATGCTGCAAATCAAGACAAAATGTTTCATGATGCATCAGTGGCCCTATTGCCACTAGGCGGGGCTATTTGATAATGACAGTCTTTCACCATATGACCTACTTAACCACATCTAAAGCAAGCTCTAATTTACAATCTACAAACCCTTGAATGATTTTTTTCACAAATCTTACATAGCCATGGTGCCTTAGGTCTAACTGAAGTGGGGTAGCTAGAGCTAGATCGTCCAAGAGGCCAATGAGTCATAGAGATGATCCATGCTAGCCTTCTACTCTAACTACTTCAACCTGAGGCCCTTGGTGGAAACTCCATATTAGGCCTTCATGAAGGAAGTGCACTAAAAGTCAAAGATGACTGTCATTTGGAATCTTCACTTGTACCTTCATATCCTGATTTCTTTATCGCACTACCTTGAGCCTCTTTTTCCTTCTTTCTTTCCATGGACCCCACTTATAATTGAATGGCTCTATTATAAACTTGTTTATACATGGTTCCTTCAAAAGCCTAAATAACATTGAAGTAATTGTCATTAAGACCATCACAAATTTCCTAGCCTTGTTCCATTCAATAGGGATTATGTATCTTGCAAACTAAGACAAGTGGAGAAATTAAGTAGCATGCTTGGAAACTAACCACATTTTTTCTTAAGTTTGTTAAACTCATGCAATTTTCTGTCCTTCATGAAAGAATTATTGTAGGAAAGCTATATGGAATGTCTCCCAAGTGTCTACTATTTCCTCAAATAATCTATGGCTCTCCCAACCAAGGTACCAATCCACGACAAAACCATCAAGTTAGAATCCAACCAACCTCCCAACAACATCCTTTAGGCACTCAAAGACCCACCACAATCTCTTAATCTAATTAAAAAACAAGAGAGGATCCATCGAAGACTTTGTTAGGTCAGTTCATCTATAAATTCATTTATAGCTCTTTGCAAATTTCTGGCCCACGCTAGTGTATCTAAAGTAGAATGGCTTGTTAAAGCTCCAGAAGTGGAAGAAGCTATTGTTTCATCTTGGAAAGTTTCCAATTGCACTTCTTCACTTGTAACTCTGCCTCAACCTATAGCATGGCCTCGACCTTTAGCTCTAGCTATACCTCAAGGTGGTGGTGGTGGTGAAGAGGATGGTTCATGCGAAGCTCTCTCGGATGCTTCTTCAAATCAGTGTCCAATTTGAGCTAGAGATTTAGTCTTTGGTGACATCTCCCTATTATTAAATAGAAGGATTATTTTGAGCAATATTCATATATATAGAGAGAGAGAGAGATGAAAGATTTAGGAATTACGAAAATTTTTAACATATATCTTGGAATAGGTATCATATATGCTTATTCATGTTTTGTGCTCCTAACATGAACTCAGTGTGTCTATCCCATTTTAGCAGTTGGAAACCTCTAATTATGAACTTGAACTCTAAACCATGCTTTGATATTAACATTGTCACGTCTCAAATTTTGGTACATGACCAATGTAGAAAGTCACCTAAGGGTGACTCACTATAAGTCTAAACCATGTAGTAAAATCCTTGATGCTAAACATCTCATATGTGGAGAGTGATTAGACAATTGAAAATTATGCAAGACAAGATGGCAAATCAAAACAACATTGACACACTTGTCAAATGCTTTATTATATTTCTAACAAAAATTCAATAGAGTTTTCCTTGTTTTCTAGGCCCTAGGCACTAAGCCAATGCAACAGTTGAGGGTTACACGCCCTACTTAAGACATGTACAATCAAACATAATGCAACACAAGCCCAGATACCATAAAATACACAATTTACTAGGCAACAATCACATATATACATGGGATAACTTGACCTAACCAACTACCAAAATATCAACATCAACATGTTTAGATGCTCCACAAAAGTAGCCTACCTAGTCAAGCAATAGGCTCGAGTCTAGATGGGAGAGGATGAGTAGTAGGAGTAGCCTCAGACTCTGAAAATATTTTTAAAAAAAATGGAATTAATTTCTTAGAAACTCAATGAATGAATTATATTGAAGGAAATCAAATAGGTAGTTACAACTCATATTTAAATGCAATCCAATGTAAATACACACACACACACACACACACACACACATATATATAGTAATTTATGAAACATCTTACAAATTGAAATTTTCGATTTTAAATCATTAAAGCCCAAGATTCACAGCTCAACAAATACAAGAATACTCTAAATACCTTGAGGAAGTCAAATTCAATAGATATGTCAATTAAGAAGAAAAAACAAAGTATGTAATTTTGAAATGCTTCATCATAATAAAAGATGAAAGAAAATGAAAAAAAAATCTTTACTATTTCACATTCAACCGAATACCATAAAAATTTAAGATTTTCATATATAGTAGGAATCCAATAGCTAATTCCTAAAGGTAACCTTGCCTAATAGAAATCAATTATCATCATTCACCTTATTCTTCTGACAGATGTTCTCCCCTTGTCCCTCCACCAGATTCAATTTTATTCACAAGTGCATTTAGAGGTTTTCTAAAGGAATTCCCAAAGGACTCAAATTTTGATTTTTCAAGAAAACTCAATATTAAAATATTTCATAAAAAAAATATGCATTGATAGAAGAGAAATGAACAGTTTTTAATCAATTCATCTATTAAATTATTTGTCAATATAATTATCGATTTCATGTAGCACCATTACTCAATAGATTCAACAATCTACTATTGCAAAATAGCAAGATTTTCAACATCAAACATGAAAAACAATTCTTCAAAATATATAAAGTAATGCTATTTGTTACAAAATATGATTTTACTTTCAAGTGCAAATATCTAATAAAACTTCAAACTAATTTAAAATCATAATATCTTATGGTGTCCAAGTTCGAAATAGTAAAATAAATAGGTATTGGTATAATAATCATAAAAAGAGGAATAATATTGACCTTAGTTCAAACTTTAACACTCTTCTTGAAACCAAGTCCATTCACATAGTAAGTTCCCCTATTCTTCTTCAATTTATGAATAATTAGGCATGAGTGAATTTTAAAATTAGATCACAATTATCAACTATTTTTTAAAACTCTCATCAAATCAAAACCTTAAAACTTAAATTTCAAAATTTAAAAGCACTTACCTAAGGTTTTTCAGATAGAATTGAAAGTATTTTCCCTCTTATTGCTTAGTTGGAAGTGTGGGTGGATAAAAAAACTGAAAGAAATGAATTTGACTTACTAATACATAAAGAATGGGCTCACGAAAAAATAATTGAAGAAAATTGAAAAACATAATCCAATTGAGGAAAAGCATGAGTATTGACTCTTACCGAAGTGTCATGGGCCAGTAGCTCTTTAGCCAAAACCATGTGATGCATGATATAATGTTTTGGCCATCATGCCAACCTTCCCATAAATTTGAGCCACACTTGGATTAATATTCGGCATTTAGGATTTGTTACCCATACAACCAACATCCCATGTGTAACATGATCGAAAGCCAACATAAGCATATAGTTGAAGCATTAATGCATATTTAGTCTCAAAGAACGTGTCAAACAAGAAAATTTTAGTGCATATTAATACAGGACTTTTTTAAAAATAAGGAGAGGGATAACTCCATTTTATTATTATACTCCTCATTATATAGTTTTGAATATGTAAGGGGAGTATCTCTAAGCTCCATAGTCAGATCCCTAGCCTAAGTCATAGTGCCTACCCAGCACCAGATGTACCCCCTTGATGAGCATTCTAAGCAAAAGCCTTAGTGGCAAGAGTAAAGATACTTTTTCCAAGTTGACATATAGACTTCCCTCCTGATTCCTAAGGGTTTTAATGCATCATCTCATATGAACATGAAAATAAAAATGTAAAGATCACAACCACATACTTTTCTACTTGTACTGGACAAATGATCGATACTAAAAAAACACAAATACCCCTCAAAATGGGAAAAAGTTTGAAAAATAATGCACAAGTGCATTCGCTCCCAAATTAGCACCACAAGACTTTCTCTTCATGCTTGATTTTTATGCCAAGTTTCATCCAAAACTAAGCATATTTGCCTATCGAATTGGTTCACAAAGCTGACTTGCAACATTTTCTGTCACTTCAAATGTCAATGCCCTTATTAATGCCTTAATCTGACACAGCATCGATGAAGGTTTCTCCTTTTGAGCCCTAACTTTTTAAATCTTCATATGGCTCTTCAACTTACTCCACTCAAACTTCTTTCTCGACCACTCTGCTTGTCTCTTTGAGCTAACATCATTCAAAAGGCTTTAATGATTGGCACCTTCAACCTAACATAATTTTTAGGATCGTTGTCTATTTACTGCTCCTCAACTCCTCCCTAGACTTTTTTTTGGCTTTTGTCTTCTTGAACTTGCACCATTGCACATTTACTTTCTCTCATAAACTTTGGGTAGTTACTTGAAAAATGGGAAAAGGGCATAAAAATAAGGTAATTTTAGTCCATTTTGTTGATTGTATTTTATGTTTTCTTAGTGTTTTTACTTTGATTCTATGTTTTGTTCTAGATACTGCTCTTGCTTTGTATTTTATATGCAGGATGATGAAAAGGACTAAAAAGAAGGAAGAAATTCATGAAGAAAACATGAAGAAAACACCTAGCACGGCCATGCTATGCAACACACCCAAGTCGTGTTAGGTGCTGCAAGAAAGTTCAAAAAGAAAAATTGAAGAAATTGAAGAAAAAGCATGTAACACGATCGTGCTACACAACACGGCTAGACCGTGTTACATTCTGGAAGAAGCCTGGAGAAGAACTGGTCAAGAAACCAAAGAGCCAGCACGTAACACGACCATGTTACACAACACGGCCAGGTCGTGTTACAACTTGCCATTCAAATTGATAAACCTGATCTTATGAAGCACCCAGCCTGTGTTATAAAGCCCAGCCGTGGCAAACGCATAAAAAGGCTATAAATAGGGCCCTTTGTAATCAGTTTTACATCATGTATAGTTTTAGAATCCTTCTTTAAGTTTAGGATAGCTCT
>JANHAO010021284.1:0-12580 GCA_026873985.1 Saraca asoca | reverse complement strand
AAGACTAATTTTTTTAGGATTTATTTTCTATTTTATTTTTATATAGGATCTCTTGTAAATAAACTTAATTGATCTTTGATCCAAACATTTTTAAAATAAACAATGAGATTGAAAAATCATTTGAAGAAAAACAAAATTTTATAAAATAATTTTTTATATCATAAATCAATGCATACATCGATGCGTTGAAGAAATTGTGAAAAGTTCATATAGAAATTGAAGTCACATCGATGCACGAAGTATAATCGAGCTTACCAAAAGTTAGGAAAAATAGCTACTTCAATGCAGTAATCGATGCAAAGGCTTTGTACAACACACTACACATCGATTACCACATCAATGAGTTAGTAAATAACAAACTGTATTTGATGCTACTTCGATGCAATAATTGAAAATCAGTTATTCTATTACAGATAGTTACAGCAGTTGTAACTATCTAACTACTATTTCTATATAAATGATTTTTCATACAACTTCAAAAACAATTACAATACGAAATCTATCTAATTAAGAGCTATACACGATTTTCTCTCTACCTCATCTAAAATTCCAAGATTTTTTACAAGCTTCTAGATCAAGACCACTTGAGCTTATCATTAGATAGTTTGAGATTTTCATCTTAGACACTAGTATTGTAATTTCAATCCTTTTCTTATTCTATTTCATGTATTTGAGATTTCTAGGTGTTAGAAATTTGTGTATGTTTAGAAAGCCTGTGTTAATTCTTCTAGGTTAGTAAGAAGCCTGTTAATTTCTTGTATTTTATTGTAAAGACTGGCATTTCAGGAACCTGTCAATCCTGATAGTTTTTGTTTCAATTTAAGAGGTCTTTCAATTGAGAAAGATCAAGTGGAGTAGACTTGAATTGCGATTTTAATTCAAGTTAAACTACTTTAAAAATCTGTGTCTTAATTTTTCTTTTCTATATCTTTATTGCTTCTGTTATTAATTTTTAACATCTTCCAATCTTATATTACTGATCATTAATTCTCTATATATCTTATCAAAAGAAAATATTTAATTAAAACAAAAGCATATACATATTCTCTAACTAGAAAAGGGCAAGATCCACTTAATTCTACTTAGTTACCTTACGCAATATAACTTTTACCCACCACCAAGGGACCGAATAGGAAATATAGCAAAATGTTTGCTATAGTGTGGCTATTGTCTCAGCCTATCTGATTCGAGCTTGTTTATCAAGGTATGTGACAAAAAACTAGGAATAGTGCTAGTATACGTGGTTGATTTAATCATCACTAGAAATGATGTTAAGGAGATCCACTGAATAGGGGAAAATCTATCAGTTCATTTTCAAATGAATGAGCTCAGAAAGTTGTAGCACTTTCTTAGGCTCGAGGTGGAATGCATCAATGAAGGATTATTCTTACACTGACAAAAGTATGCAAAGGATTTGTCCCAGAGATTTGGCATGATGGGCTGTAAGCCAATATCCATACTGATGGAGGCTAATACAAAGTTATTATGCATGAAGGAAAAGATCTAGAGGACAAGACTATGTACCAACAACTGGTCAAAAGCCTCATCTACCTAACATTAACGAAGCCAAACATATCATACACAATTGGAATGGTAAACAGATACATGTAGAATCCAAAGAAGCCTCATCTAGAAATGGCTCAAAGAATGTTGAGGTGTATCAAAGGAATGATTAATTATAGCTTGTTTTATGTGAAAGGTAAGGAATTATAGATGGTCAGATACTATGACACTAATTATGTTGGAGATCATAATACTCAAAAGTCATCGTTTGGGTATGTATTCACACTGAGACTGGGAGTATTATCTTGGCATAGCAAAAGGCAACTGATAGTGTCCTTGTCGACAATGGAAGCAAAGTATAAAGTGGCAACAATAATGGCACAAGAATACATATGGTTAATATGGTTAATGGAGGATTTACATCATCCAACTACTGCTGCAATTCCACTGTATTGTGATAAGCAGTCTGTGATATATTGATAAAGAATTTGGTGTTTCGTACAAAGATGAAGCAAATCGAGGTGCACTATCACTTCATAAGAGAAAAGGTATTAATAGGGAGATCAATATGAGGAAAATCGAAACTGATGAAAAGGTAGTAGACATATTAACAAAGGGATTAAATAACACCACATTTTCAAAGTTTCGACACCGGCTGGGAATGTGCAAGAAAGTCAATGTTATAGGGGATGTTTAGAAACAACATTGATTTTTTAGAGTATTTTGGCAATTTCCACAAAGCTTCTAAGGTAAGATGTTTCTAGAATCAAGAGGAATGCAAAGGTGGAAATTATCAAGATATACTTGCTGACAATTCTAAAGAAATGAAAGGTCAACAATTATAAAGAAATGAAGGATTCAAAGTTGGTATAGCCACCAACCATCTAAGCTTATACAAAGGCTTATAGGTGTTCAAGTGTAGGATGTCCAAGTTATGTGGTAGTGTGGAGTTAAGTGAGGAAGCAAAGTGGTGAGTATACAAATGAATGTGTATTTGAGTTTAGAGTTTCGTAAGGTGTCAAGAAAATAGTGTTGTAGTGCGATATCTTTGAGTGAGTACTCTAATGTGTAATAGTGTAAGCACTATCAGTGAGTGTAAGTGGTCTTGTTAACAAAAATTAATTTATTTATCATGTGTAAGTGCCTTTTTTCTCAACAGATTCTATAATCTCTTAATTGGATGCACATTATTCCATTTTCGATTTGAACAAATTACACTTATGTTATGTTTGGTTAGACAAAATGGAATAGAATGAAAATTGAAATAGGAGTGGTCATGGGAATGCAATGGAATGGAATGGTCATTCCATAATTATGTTTAGTATGCTTAGGAATGGAATGGGCATTCCATTCCATAATTATGTTTGGTACAACAAAATAATGTTAAAATGTAATGGAAAGATGCAATCAATTGTAATAATATCCTTATAACAAAAAATAATAAAATATCTATTTAAAGGCAATAAAAAACATGCAGAGTTTCAATTCTTCAAGTTGTATAGTAATCATACGTAAATTAAATAGGTGATATTGTGTCACGACCCAAAAGCCTAATCATGACCAACATGAATATCAACCCTCTTGTTGATAATTACCATCCTTCTCTCAATTATTCTCATTTATAATCATCTCTGTTTTCCTTACATATTCACTTGAATCTCATTGGTTGACTTAAAGATATTAAACTATAAAAAGAAGGACAAGCACATAAAGAATAAACATATTTCATAATTTACATTGGCCTTGCCCAATAGACACATGCCAAATTGATATATGGTTTCATGGTTTACATACAGTTTTCATCATCCTTAAGACTTGGATGTCATTCCCAAAGCTGCTCCATATCTTTCTAAAACAAGACAATCAAAAGAAGTTAGATCAACCTATGTCTTAACACAATTTCAAAAGTATAGGTTAATATAACTAAGCTCTACAGCCCTTCAACTTATAATTTATTCAAAAAAGTCAACAAATATAAAGGTTGATGATGGACTACCATGGGTCAAACCATCCTAGAGTCATCATGAGAAGGACACTGAGCAGCTCCATGGGAATGATCTCTACCTAGTAGAGTACCTCACAACCTGTCAAATTCAAAATAATAATGTAAGGAGCTCTAATCTCATAAACTCCTAGCAAACTCGTAATAGTGGTGGAGAATGTGTTAGACGTGATTTTCATTATATCACTATTCATGCTTACTTTTCAGTGAGAGGAATGATTGCAATGTCTTAAGAATCTAAAAAAAAAGAGTCCACAAAAAAGTGAGTCCAAGGCTCAATGAGATAATTCATAGCAAACCTATGAATTCATCCAATCAGGATCACACACACACACACACACACACACACATCATATCCAAACAATTATTTCTCATACTCAATCTCGTATACCTGTCATTAGATTTCATAGACTCACTTCTGAGTGGTTTAATATCATATTATACCAAGTATGTCATACTAAGTTAGAGTTCCCAAGGCCTTAGGCGGCCATTCTTTCATTACACTATTCAATATCATTATGACACATTCCAATATTTCACAAAATGATAAGCAGGTAAAAGCAAAATGGATAAAAGTAATAAATCTCCTTGTTACTTTAGTCCAACCTTATCCCACACAATCCCAACCTTATCCCTCCAAACCAGCCTTATCCTACTCATCATATTAAAATGCATAGATCTAGGATCTGATTCATTATTTCCCATTACAACTTATCATTCACATTTCAAGTCTCATAAGAGCCTTCAAGTATTTGATGATATCAATCTCATAATGGATACATCATTACATTCACATCAACATATTCCATCATCATTCATGATATCATGTTCCAATCCAGATCTTATGAAAAGTATCAAACATTAAGCAATATGGATCTCTCAATAACTATATCACGACACTCTTATTTAACCATAATTCTAGTCATATGTGTTACAATCTATTGCAAATGCACTATACATTCTTTGTTTCATTATATGACTATTATAATTAATCTTATATTAATAATATATATAGCCAATTGTTAAATTCAATAATATTATATTATACTTACCTACTTAAGATTTCTTAGTTATTATACTTGCTTTAGTAGGGCTTATATAAGATTAAACCAAGGAAATAGAAAATATTTTTGAAAAAAGTGAAATTAGGCTGAAAATGTGGAAATTTCTAAAGATGCAATCAAAATTGCAATTAGGATCATTGAAAAAATTTGAGTAGAATCACAATTACGATCGAGGAGTTCAAATGTGAAAGATTCAATTTGACTCAAAGAAATTTAGTTAAAAATGTGAGTCTTCTCACCAAAATATGCAACCATTCAAGAAATTCAATTATAAACACGATCAGAATCATGATCAGGATCGAAGAATAGGGTAAGAAAATTTGATTTGAATCATAGAAATCTAGTTCAAATTTTAATTTGGATCGTAAGAATAAAATGGCTAAGTTTCTACGAGCATGATTGCGAATTCAATTCAAAAGTTGTGATTCAACTTGCACGAGCAGGTATTACATGACAATAGTGGAAAAACAAGGAAAGTAACTTCCAATTCAACACTACACCATAAGATCTCAACACAATATGTTTTAAGTGCTTAAACAAGCTTGAAACCTAACTATTTCAACAAAAAACTAGTCATTATGCCATTAAATCCATTTAATCTCAACTTTATCACAAAATCACAAGAAAAATCCATTTTCTCAACTTGCACCAATAATAAATAAATCACAAGCAATAAACACTCTATAATTCACAAGAATGGTAGGAATTATTTACATGTGAACTGGAGACATAAGATCACTATTGATCCCATCAAAAATCTTCAATACTCTTCATAAATAAAGAGAAGAGCATATTAGCTTCTTAGCTGTTTCTAAGTTTTTCTTTCAGTAAACAATTATATACTATTTGACTATGGTTTCATGGCAAAGAGACAAGTTAAATAGACATGATTTGAGCTTTAAAACTTTAAAAAAGTCACATGGGTTCTTGAAGTAAACAGTAACGTGAATAACCGTAAACTTCAAAAATTCAAATCTCACATTATACTTAGTAAATCCATGTGATTTTGATATTAAATTGAAGAGGAAGAAGAGAGGATTCAACTATAAAAAGAAGAGATGAAAATTTTACTTGAGGAGAGAAAAACTTAAGCTTGGAGAGGAAGATATGGGTTGCATGAGTTGCAACTGGGAAAGGCCAAAGAAAAAGAAGAGGAAGCCAACTGAGGGAGGGAAAAATGAGAAAATAAAAAGTCAAACCCTCAACTTTGACTTCAATGAAAATATTTCCTCTTTTAACACTTTTCCTTATTTCCTCTGTTTTGAGCCCAAAGTTAACTTACTCACCAATCGCCAATGGCCATGAAATTTTACAACAAATTAGTTAGATTAATAATATTTGTAATGACTATAATTCTACTCTCACTGAATACTCGTAGCCCTAATTTCAATCTTTTCAAAGTTTTCTGAAAATTAAATCCCAAAAATATGAGTTTAATTTTCTGGGCATCCATAATTGAAATTTTGGTTATCTAAAAATTCTCAAAAGTTATATAATCTATTTCTAATGTATTCAGACTCCCTATAGTCCCAAATTATAATTTTGAAATTCTCAAAAATTTCAAATTTACCCTTTTCAGATTTTTCCCAAAAAGCCATTTTATTGTTGAAATTAACTTTAAAAAATTTGAGATATTACATATTGCATGGTCAACAAAATAAAAATTATAACATATAAGTTAAATAATTAATTCATGCTTTCTAGATATTCATTGTGCTAATTATCAAAAATCTCTAATATTTGTTGATAGTATGCATTGTTTTGTTTATCAAGTATTATAGTCTTTTTTTTTCATAATTTTGACTCTCCTTATATCAATAAATTCTAATTCATTGATTTTATTTTACATTAAATAATTTTATACAATAAATAATATTTCTTTTGTAAATAATATGAAATATCTTATTTTAAATTTAAAAATATAATTATCAAAATATTTTTATAGTGAAAATATTGAAAAGATAACATTATTTTATTATTTATTAATATAAGGATTATTTTGAAGTAAATGAAGATGTAAGGGATAAAAGTGTAAAAAGAAAATTTCATAAAATGATGGAATGGAGATTCCATCATTTGATGGAATGGTTATTCCCATTCCATAATGCTTACCAAACAAACTTGTTATCCATTTCCAATCTCATTCATATTTAACGGTTGTTAAATCTACCAAAAATAAATTATTGAACTCATAAATTTGATTGTTGATAAGTCCAAGTAGAACCTTAGAGAATGGTTGATTAATTTGTGATCCTAAATCTATTAAATGCAACAACCTTAAATAAAAGAGAGTTTTGAATTCAAATTTGAAATAAAAAATAAAAAATAATAATATGTTGAGTCTCTCTTTTTAATTTCTACAAGATTCCCTCAATTTTTAAGGCAAATTTCAACTCAAAATCATGAAGGGATTGAGTCATACACCAAGAAAATCACAAAACAAGAAAAACCAAATAAGGAAAATTAGTAAATTAATGAAAAAATACTAAAAAATTTAAAAATCCTATCAAACGATGGAATTTCACGAAAAAAAAAGTAGGGGACTATGGCAAAGCCATAGATTTTGATTAGTACATCGATTTCTTCAAGACTAGTAAGTTTCGTCCCTAAATTCCATAAAAAAATTCATTAAATTTCCACTTGTTGAATTCTACCAAAAAACCCTGGAAAATTAAAAAAAAAACTTAACAAAATTGGAGGATTCAAAAGAATATAAACTATTCAAATTCAATAACCTAAATTCTAATCTTACTATAGAACACAAAAATTAATCAAACCAATCCTCGGCAACAGTGACAAAATTTTGATAGCTGTCAAATCTAATAGAAATAAATTACTGAACTATTAAGTTTATAGTGTTGATGATCCTAGATCGAAACCTAGAGATTAGTTGATTAATTTGTGATCCTAAATCTATTAAATGCAACAAACTTAAATGAAAAGGGATTTTAAATTCAAATTTGAAATATAAAATAAAAATAAAATTTAAATTATAAAAAAGAGTTTAACTAGAAAAACTTCAATTTAAGATAGATTCATATATGTAATTCATCGAATGAACATCGACACCTAACTACTATTTCTTTTTTTATTATTTAGTCAAGAATTACCTAAATGCTAAAATAATTCTTATTCTTCTTCCCTAATTTCATTAATTCAAGCCTAGCACCCAAATTAAATTTTTATTATTAACTATTTCTATATCAAATGATCCAAATTAAATTAATAATAACATTGTGAACAAGAAGAGGCTAAGATTGATAACAATTATACACCAGTGCAAACTATTTCATTCATCCTATGTTTCCCTTAGGTATTGAATAAACTGATATCATAATCATTAACCTCCAATCACTACCTATACTAAACTTTCATAATAATTATGAATTTGAGGTTTAGTTAGCAATAATCATAACATATAATTAACTAATGGGAAAACTATATTACACAATTGTAAATCAAATAAAATAGAGAAATAATAGACAATCGAATGAAGAATAATTCAAAATAAATCTAGTCTCACACTCGTAATGAATTGAAATAGAATTCCCTTGAATTGAAAAATAAGTTTAGCAACTCATTGCAAAGAAATTAAAACTAGAAGAAGAAGAAAAGAATTGTTGTAGAGAGATTGTGTTTTTTTGTCCCATTGGAGTTCCTATTTGTGCAAAAATAGAAGGGATCAATACTTCATGATTTTGGAGTGATCCTCAGATAAACCCGATTCAGCTGGGATTCTAATTGATCTAATTCCCTTTTCTATCATTGGTTGTTGATTTCATCTAAACAAAGGTAAAATTAGGCTTTGATGCCTTCTAAAAAGACTAGGCCTTACTCAAAATAGAGGTTTCTAACTCAAGTTATGAGCCAGAACACAAAATTGGTTCAGAGTAGTCTAACCTTTATCAGATTCTATAACTTAACTTCACAGCCTTGTTTTTCTTTCAAAATGACATAGTTTCACTTTGAGCCTCTCATAAAGGTTGTAGATATGGATCTTAGCTTTACAATGGACTTAGGTTTACACTGATTAGAGGTCAACAATTCCAAATAATATTAAAATATTGTGACTATGTCAGGATTCAGCAAGGTTAGTATTATGTTTCAACTTATAGGCTAATTTTGATCCGAACTGGGCTTGAAACTCTTATAAAAATTGAAGACCTTTTTCTTAGCTCTTCAATGATATAAGAATCATCCAAACAAAGGTTTAAAACTTTAAACACAACTAAAAGTCTAAAATAATGATAAATGACTAAAACAAGACATAAGTAACTTTATTTGGTATACAAACTTGACAAAAGACTAAATGTAGAAGAAATAATATATATAAATATTGCACTCATCAAATCCCCCCTTAGTTAGCTTTTGCACACCCTCAGACAAAACATAAAACTTGATTCAAAAATAAAATTAAACACTAACTAATCAATAATGTTAAAATTGCAAAACCATGAGCAAGAAAACAACTAAAACTCTCAATAGTCATTACACATAATGAACTAGCACTCTTGACAAACTCAAAATCAATTAGTATAGCAATTTCATTCAAAAAAAAGTAAACTAAGTTGGTAGAGCCTCACAACATAAGCTCTTAAACTCTTTTAGTATTGATAGTAAGTGTTTCACTTAAATTTATTCCATCAAAATGTACTACCATAAGCTTGCTTATCATATAATCTCCAATATTCAACTTACATGCATAACATGAATCAAAATGACTTTTCCAAGGTTGTGATTAGGTCAAGAAAATAGGTAAAGAATGATATAAATATCAAAGTATAAAAAACAAAGAAACTAATAAAGCATTGAAACATAAATTCAAACAAACAAAGCAATTAAGATCCAGAGTCTATCATCACAATTTTCAAGCACTTATCAAGTTCTCTATTTTATTTATTTATTTATTTTCTTCAAAAAAAATTGATTTGACTTTTATGTAATGATCACATTCACTTTTTTACCATACAATTTACATACTCTACACTTGCTCAAGAACTCATTCCACTAATAATTCAAATGCTCTGCTAATCCCTCAAGTTAGGTAAAGATAGTAAAGGCTTGTTAATAGGGTATATAACAAGAAAAAATTAATTAAGCTCAAAAGGGTTTCATCAATGGTGAATTATAGGGTTAGCTATTTGGCTAAACTAGTTCATTCGAAGATAGTTTTAATCATATTCATGCATGCATGTGTCAATTTTGATCTAAAAAAAAAACTCAGGACAAATTCTAGAGAAAAAAATCCATGGAAGAATATCACACACAAAAAGAAGAAGAAACTAATATGAATGTTTAGTCTATAGGCTTAAAATCTCACAAGTTAAAATGTCTACAAAATTCAATCTACTATCATTCCAAGATCCATTACTATAGTAATAAAATTCAAAATGCAAGTCAATTTGGTGGTGTATGTTCCATTCTATATGGCCTTCTTCAGGTTTCATACAACCACTAGGTTTTATCTATTATTTTATTAACTTTCTTCAATGTATGGTCCATTCTAGTTCCAAATTGTTATGAGTTTGCTATCATGTTAGCAGTCAAGTATGATACAGCCTCCGAGTCGTATCAACCAATGCTCCTCCACTTGCAACATCCATCATACTTATATCCATTGGTAGTAGTCCCTCATAGAAGTATTAGATCAAAAGTTGGTTACTAATCTGGTGGTGTGGGCAGCTTGCACAAAGTTTCTTGAAACTTTTCTAGTATTCTTATAGAATCTCTCCATTATATTATCGGATGCCACATATCTCATTTGTTATGTTTATAGCCTGAGAAATAGAGAAGTTTTTTTCCAGGAAGAGTCTCCTTATTTCATGCCCTGAATGGATATAGCTTGAAAGAAAATTATAAACCAATCCTTGGTTGAATCTGCCAGTGAAAAAAGAAAGGCTCGCAACTTGATTTGCTCTTCTGAGATGTCTTGTGGTTTCATGATGAAACATACCACATAGAATTCCTTCAAGTGTTTATGTGGATCTTCACCAACAAGACCAGTAAAGGTAAGCAATAAGTGTATCAGCCCAAATTTTAGCTCAAAGGTAGCATCAAGATCAAGGTACTCGCGCATAAGGATTATTTATTCAAGTTAGGAATAGCCAGTTATTTCAAAGTTCTATGATTCATAGCCAAGTCTTCCAATTTCATATTGCTATATGAGTTATTGGAGACCAGATCAATGGTTGTCTATCTCAGGTGATAAAGCTCTTGTTAGTTTAGGTGTTAAAGCAACAACCCGAATAGTGAAAGTATAATGAGTCTCTCTTTTTAATTCTTACAAAGTTCTCTCAATTTTTAGGTCAAATTTCAACTTAAAATCATGAGAATATCAAGTTATACATAGAGAAAATCACAGAATAAAAAGAAACCAAATAAGGAGAATCAGTAAATTAATGAAAAATACTAAAAAATTCAAAAACCTATTAAACAATGAAATTTTATGAAAATAGGTGATTTCTAATTAGCACATTGATTTCTTTAAGACTGGTAAGTTTCATCCTTAAATTTCACAAAAAATTTACTAAATTTTCATTGCCAAATTCTACTAAAAATGATTGAAAAATTACAAAACTTAACAAAATAAGAGTGAAAATAATATAAACTATCCAAATTCAATAACCTAAATTGTAATCCTACTCTAGAACACAAAAATTAATCAAACCAATGCCCAGCAACGGTGTCAAAATTTTGATTGCTATCGAGTCCACCAAAAATAAATTACTAAACTCATAAATTTGTAGTGTTGATGAGTCCAAGTTGAATCCTAGAGATTGGTTGATTAATTTATAATACTAAATCTATTAAATACAACAAACTTAAATGAAAAGGGGTTTTTAATTCAAATTTGAAATATAGAATAAAAAAAGAATTTATATTATAAGGAAGAGTTTAATTAGAAAAACTTCAATTCAAAATAGATTCATATATTCAATTCATCAAATGATCATCGACACTTAAATATTATTTCTTTTTTTATTATTTAGCCAAGAATTACCTAGATGTTAAAATAATTCTTATCTTTCTTGCCTGATTTCATTAATTCAAGTCCAACATTCAAATTAAATTCTTATTATTAACTAATTTGATATTAAGTGATCTTAATCAAATTATGAATAGTATTATGAACAGGAAGAGGCAAAGACTGGATAACAATTATATACCAGTGCAAATCATTTAATCTATCCTACATTTCCCTTACATATTAAACAAAAATTAGGATCATAATCATTAACACCTAATCACTACCTATACTAAACTTTCATAGCAATTACAAATTATAAGGTTTAGTTACCAATAATCACAACATATAATTAACTAATGGGAAAACTATCATATGCAATCGTAAATCAAATAAAACAAAGAAACAACATGTAATCGAATTAAGAATAATTTCAAATAAATTTGATCTCACACTCATAATGAATTAAAATAGAATTCCTTTGAATTGAAAAATGAGTTTAGCAACATATTGCAAAGAAATTAAAACTAGAAAAAGAAAAAAAGAATTTTTGTAGAGAGATTGTGTTTTTCTACCCCAGATGAGGTCCTATTTATATACAAAAATAGAGGGGACCAACAATTCATGATTCTAGAGTGATCCTCAAGTAATGTTGATTCAGTTGATATTCTAATTAATCTAGTTTCCTTTTTTAATCTTGGCTGCTAATTCAACTAGACAAGGGTAACATTAGGTTTTGATCTCTTAAAAAGATGTAAACTCACTTCTCAGCATTCCCATTGTTATATACTGAAAAATGGCTCTGCGAGGACGAGTCCATGACAAAAGTGAAAGCAAATCCTCGCGAGAAACCCTTCACCACAAACGGTAATGACAAGCGCTCACTTAGCCGTGATCCGGAGACTATCCCCCTGGCGACAGCACGACTCGGCCAGTAATGTGTTCGAAGATCAACCCCGCGGCCGCTATACTCGTGCCCGTCTCCAAGCGACTCTCACGGTTACTCCAAAGCTGTGAGACAACAAAGTGTCTTGTCTGACACAATGA
>JANHAO010021283.1:0-12561 GCA_026873985.1 Saraca asoca | reverse complement strand
GAGAGGGCTGCACAAACTTATGTAAGTTTCTCTAATTAAAACATAAATAATTAGATTCTTATTACAATTTAATTTGATTCTTTTTTTTTTTTGAAATAAACTTTGTTAATTTTCTTCTACTTTGAAAATCATATGCAGGCTACTTTTGAGAGATTATTGGAGCAATCTCAGTCAGCCTCAGGAGGGTCATATGTGGACAAGTCCCTCTTATTTTTCTAGGCTACTGGTGGGAAAAATAAGAAGGGCAAGGCATCTGATTTTAGATCAGAGGTGGCCCACTATGCATCCTCGGGTCTTGGGTTCACGTCTGGGTCACAGACATCTGCCACCCAGCATGACTCTTCGATTAACCCTCAGCTGCAGGATCGTATCAGACAGCTAGAGGCCTAGGTGTCGGAGTCTCAACAGGCTGTCTCTCTTGTCATGAGTGAGTTAATTACACTTAAGCAGCAATTCAGTTTCTTCATTGGCCAGTTTGCTTTCGTACCCCTGTATTCCTCTTTGACTCGCTCGGTTCCAGCCCCTACCATTAATGAGAATGAGGAGCAGTTGGCAAATGACACTCATGACGCCTTAGAGGATGAGTGATTTAGATTTTACATTATTACATTTAAAATTTTCTCTTATATTAGATATTACTTGTTGTTGTTGTTGACATTGTTACATTTAAATTTTTTATATTATTTATTATATGAATTTTCTCTCATTAGATATTACTTGTTGTTTACTGTGACTTTTTTTTGTTTCTTATGTTGTTTTATTGAATTGGATAGTATATAAAATAAAAAAGTGATTGAAAATTTTTTTTATTTCCAACGAAACTTCCAACAGACACTGACCCATTAGAACATTTTTCAAACCATTAAAAAATTAAAAAAGATAAAATAATTTCATTTTCCAATGGATATTCCAATGGACAGAATCCGTGGGAATATGATTCCAACGAACTCACCCGTTGGAATATCCCTTGGAGTGTATAAAAATAAATAAAACAAAAAAAATTAATTCCTAATATAACAGATTTTTCAACGGACTATGTTCGTTGGAATTAATAATTCGTTGGACAAATTTTGTGAATGGAATTAATAATTCGTTGGACAAATTTTGTGAATGGATATTCTAAAGGATTAGAATTCATTGAAATTTCCGTTGAAGTGGAAAATCCATTAGAATGAGACGTTGGAATTGACCATTCCAATGAGCGATTTTTTAACGGACCAATATCCGTTGAAATGGCCAATTCCAACGAAATTTGGTGAAATTCTAACAGATTTTTTTCGTTGGAATTTCTTGAAATTCTTGTAGTGGTGCAACGTCAATTTCTACTAATAACAATTATTGTAAATATCAATGACATTTATTAAATAAGAAAGATTTAATAATACATTAAATCAAATATAAACATTTAATACAAATTATTTAAAAAATTCAGATGATAATATCTATTTGGAATACATGTAAACTTGAAAAATTAAGAAATCAAATTAAAAACTAATAACATACATATAATGAATCCTAATTATAAATTAAAAGAGAAGCATGTTTCAGTGATTTAGGAATTCATTTCATTTGAAAGGTCTTAGGTTCATTTTACTAAATATTAACCTTACAATAACAAAAAAAAAAAATTCGTTATTAACATGTTTTTTAGTGACAATAAGGTCACAAAAACTTTAAATAACAAAATTTTTTTATACGGAAATATTATTGTGATAAACCACTATTATTCAGTGACAACTTGTTGAAAACAATTTTTGTTGCAAAGATGGTATATGATTACTTTGTAAAGGCACCCATGTAAACTCTAATTTTCATAAGTTAAATACATCATTTAATCTCCATGGGCGCTACTAGCTATTTGAGGGTGTGATAGACTTTCCACCGTCACTTGACCTTTTGTCAACCCCCACAAGAAAACATTCATACGTTCATCATACAGTAGTTAATGTTTTAACCTTTAAACGAGAGTAGGAGTAGATAAAATATAAACACTAAAATGTGGTACCCAATGAAATTAATTTTTTTATAAGTACGCTAACGCACATTTCAACTTTGACTCTCTAAGTTAGATCAAGCGAAAGTCCCATCTATAATGAAGATTTGAAGAACTTATCTGGCGTAATTTTTACTGTGCTCATAAAATATTTTCATTCATTGAAGAGACAATGCAAGCGACACCAACATATATTCTGGCCACAATTTTTATATATTCCCTTGATGCCTCAGATCATCTGACAGTCAAAATCCATTGCTTTCAAATTCAAAGGCACGTCATTCTCAATTTTTGTTTATTTTAAAAGCTATAACTCTTGCTGGTCTAATTGTCATATTCCATTCTGAAGTCGTATCCACAACTAGGGCACAAGCAAGAAGCACAAACGTATGCAGCAATCTCTGCATTTGAAATCCAAAAACTAACAAGTAGACGCAAACAGTTGAAAAAACCCTTCTGAAATCTCTCTCTCTCTCTCTCTCTCTGATAAGACCTTAGAGAAAGATATTTCTGCACACTGTATATCTGTGCCATAAGATTGGTGGTTTTTTAAGCTGAATTTTCATGTCATGTGAAGAAGATGGGACAAAGAACACCACATATGCAACTCATATAAATTTATTTTATTTTTGTCGAAAAAATTTGGGATATGGTATAGTTTGGTTTCATGATGAATAGATACAAACAGACTCGCTGACCCCCGTGAAGCGAAGTGTTGGGATGTTTTGTCACCATATCAATGAGGGTTAGAAGATGACCTCATGTTCTCTAGCTTCAAGATTTTGGTAGTGCCGTGCTTTTGCTGTCACTGTGTGCTTATCTACAAACTTATCTGTCTTATACTTCAAATTTTTTTATGAACTAGGGTTTGATTCTATATAAATTCTCAAAATTTGTAGTAATAGATTTATATATGATGAATATAGCGTACTCCAAGATCAGATTAAATTTTGATGTGATGACGAGATAGTAGAGATGATTTTTGGACTCATTTATTGTATTTCTATATTGTGTTAATTTTTTGAATAATTCTATTAGAAATTCTATCTCTTAGAAAGTTGAGTATTTTTATAATTGCATTGTCTTTTTTATTTCAAATATCAAGGTAAATAAATTAAATAAAAAACACAAATCTTAGTATAAAAATGATAATCCAATAATAAAAATATTGAATCTCTTGACTCTCTTAGAATTACCCAAACTTGTTAATCACTTTCTGTAATTACTTGTTAATCCCTAGGTTACTAGCCAATATATACTACAAAATAAAAAGAAAAGCACAGCTGTAATTCTACTTCTAGGACGAATTCAGTTTTGTAAATTTATGCTTAAGTGAGTTGTTCCTAGGTTACTGGAGAACCGACCAATTCATTAATATGCATAATATAAATATGAAGTTGTTCTTCACAACACAACGCATGCAGCAGTAATTTTGAAACATAAAAAAGTTCTCGGAAGCCATTAACTATTTGAAATCTGATACTATATAATCCTATGAACTTTGTAGGTCCATGCAACAGAATTTGTAGATAACGAATGATAAAGAAGTGGAGCAGGATGTGATTTTAAATAATTCTTAAAGCTCACAGGCTTTAAGAATTATGTTAGGAAGAGGACAAACTAGTATAGCTGTCCATTGTGTAAGGAATTATCCAAGTGCAGAACTTTGCTCTCTCATGAATGGAACACCCTCACAACAGCAGAGCGTTTTGTAATGTTGTAACCTAGCTAGCTATAATTTAATGTGCACATGATGGCCCATGGACAGTGACCCTTTTATTCTCCTTTGGTTGAAACAGCTGGATGGAAAAGCAGAAAAGAAATTAAATTAAACAGATCAAATATAAAAATTAAATTTCAACCCTAGGAGAACAGCATGGTATTAAATTACATTGAGCAAGTTTCACAACTGCAATCTTCTGTGATTTACTTCGTAATAATCACATATTCTTATGTTTATTTATAATTTTACTAATTTTACCGTAACAACAAACTTAATTTAAAACTAATGAAGATTATAAATGAACATAAATATAAAAGTCTCAATGTGTTGGGATGATTCCGAACAGGAATTTTAAAAATTTTATGACTATAGCATTGGTTTAGCGTACAGAAAAAGACTTCTCTTTTGACCTGTTTGAAAGTGCATCAAACTCAAATAGACTGCAACTAGTTGTATTATAAATTGAATATGTTACATAATTTTTTTGCATTATAAATTCATGTGCAATTATTTGATTATTTACTTAGAATCAACACTCACAATCATATATGTTGTTTATATTATCTTTATGGATTCTTGAATTGCCAGCATGCAACATGTTTACCTGTCCATGAACTACAGAAACACTTATCACTCAACTTTATACTTTTAATAGCTTTTGTTTCCATTGGCATGTGAATGTACTTTTCCGAAGTGCAACTCACGTGAGTTTTGCTAGCTAGCAGCAGTCACAAGAATCCTAGAATACTGCTATACGATATTGATACAAACACAAAACAGCAGTAATTAGCGACAAGGGACAAGATAAATAGCCAAGAGAATATAAAAGTTAAAAAAGTTTATAGATTAGGAAGGAAGATAAATATTGGTAGGTTTTAGTTATTTTATCCTTTAGAAATTATTTGCACACACATATATACCTAAAGTAGCAGTGGGGGGTTAATTTTGAGCAAACAGATAATGTGCTCAGGCTCTGTGAAATGTGTGAATCTGCCATGGGTTTCGTTTCATACATAGAGACAAACATTTGAGATTCATTTTTCAAATAATTTGGAATGTCACGAGAAACTTTTCTGAATTGAGCAATAGAATTCTCTGCATAATTGGACCCTAAAATATGTCCGTTTTTGGTTTTATTCTGTGACCATTTGGTCACATGATAATATACAGATGGACACCAAAACGCGTACAGGTCATCAGCAACATATATAATGTTATCATCCATCATATCACTTACTAATTTTATATAATTTACTGAATCATAATGTCCCTCTGATATGTGTAATTAATTAATTAGCATTATATAATAAATAATCAATTTCCATCTAAATATACATTTGATTCCAATCATACAAATGCATTATCCCGTACATATCATGTCATATTCATCATGAATCATGTGAGTGAGAACAATCAAATCCAAAACAGAATTTTCTCAGTCTCCAACTTCATTGCAACTAAAAAAGGTCCTTCAGAAGGACGATACTTCTCAGTCTCCAGCTTAAAGGGCTCAGACTCCATTGATAAGGTAAATTAACATTAAAAGTAATTAAGAGATAGATAGGAAAATTATTATCTCAACAATGTTAAATAGATATCTTAATATTCACACTCAGTTCACATTCTCTCACGCCAACTATCAATATCAATAAGTGGTTATATCCAAACATTAATGAAAACTTTGTACAATTATATTTCAAAACTTATATATGATAGCACATACAAGAAGACCTGCATTTTTTATTTCGTTCTTAAACAAACAGCATGAATAAGCAAAGCAAGCTACGCAACCATATCAGTCAATCCTTTCTCACCTTAAACTCATGCAACTGGAATTGGATCAAGTGGCCAAATCTAGGGTTACCTTTTTTCTTTTATTTTTTTTTTAATTGATATCACCAAAATTAGCAATTCAATTATTGATTTCTGAACAAAAGCTAAGGAGAATGATTTTGATTGAAATGAAGCGAATAAGTATACAGTGGTTGAAGTTGCTGGAACAAACTTATAACAGTCCTCCTGACGTGTCAAGACAAAGTGCTTACCTGTTTATTTTTGTATTTTTGTCATATTTTCACAATACCATCAAATATATGGATAACAACTGAGTCACCTTCATTTAACTAATCGTTGTTAAGCCTTGGTATTGTCAATTTTTCAATGACGTGCCATTCAGTACAATTTATGGGTGGTGTCATAGATACTTTTTGTCAGGATAAAACATTTAATTAAAAATTTATCAATGCCAGAACTGTCTTAGTTTCATGCTACTCCCTCAAGACTACGTTATATGATGCATAAGATTTGTGATTTTTCACTGTAATTCATGATTAATTGACATTCTGATGAAGAAAAGATTGAGGAATCCAAATAGATGATTGAATGATCAATAAACCTGCGTAGAAGAAGTACAATGGTCCATATGCGCGCAAGGCTCCAAGAAAGGAGTCTGCTTGTCTTCAAAGGGGACATCAGTAATTGAACACTAAATATTTTATTCGGGCGGTTTCAAATTTGAATTCTACTACCGACTTGGTAGGTGGGCTTATGATATTAAATTATAGTTGCGGTACCAATCAGATTTACGTTGTTATTAAAAAAAATGTAGATAAATTTGAGAATATACAATCATTGCGAAGTGTCACAAGTCATTAGTCCTTCTAGTCATACTATGTGGCGCATATTGTTATTGGAAAATTGGCACAAGAAGATATCAAACACACACGTCATATTTCCTCGAATTGGTTATGTCTGACACACATTGCTTGGCTTTGTGTCACAAGTTAGCCTTGTAAATCATAAATCAATTTGATAGGTTAACATATTCGACTCTGGATGAAATTTAATGTAAAAATCAAATATGAAAAGGAGGTCTTATAGAGCAAATTTAAAAGCAAATGTACTTGTAAATTATTTTTTAAAATTTTTTTCATTTTGGGAGTATTTATATCTTTTTAACATCAATTATTTGTTCAATACGGGTAAAAAAGTACATGATTGCGATCTTTACATTTTATCTTCATGTTCATATAAGATAACACATTAGAATCTTTAAGAGTTAGGAGAAAAGTCCTTATGTTAACTTAGAAAAAATATGTCTACTCATGCCATTAGAATTTTTACTTAGAATACTCTTTAAAGGATGCGTCTAGTGACTTGGTGAGTACTATGAATTAAGATAGGGATTAAAGTATAGAACTTAGAGATACTCCCTCATACACTCAAAATTATGTAATATGACATATATTAATAAAATGGAATTATCCCTCTCTTTATTTTTAAAAAGTTCCTTCTTGATATGCACTAAAGGCTTCTTGTGTGATATACTCTTTGAGACTCGATATACGCTAGTGCTTCAACTACATGTTCATATTTGCTTGCGGACATGTTACGCATGGGATTTTGGTTGTATGAGTAACAAAATCCTTAACGCCTCGATTATCTATCCAAGTGTGGCTCAAATTTATTAGAAAAATGGCATATTGCCCAATAGTTAACATCATGCGCCACACGGTTTTAGCTAGAGAGCTACTAGCCCGTGACAATAGGTATCAAAGCTCGGTTGTGCTAGAAAAAGCAGATTGGGTGGGCCATGATCCAGGTAGAATGGGTTTGTCGAAAGCATATGGAACTTGTGAGTCAAGCAAACAGTCATGAGAAATAGCAATAAGATGCCACAAAGGACTTAACTATGAGAGATGCAAAAGGTTGGAGCAATTCAAGGGCTAGTATACGAGATATTACATTTGAGGGAATATTAATGGTGCATCGAGTGAAAGTGTGTGCAAAAGTTGGTGGACTTACTATACAACACTGGACATTAATTATGTACTCATTCATAGTAGGCATTCAAGGGAATGTAAATCACTCGAGAAAATAAGTGAGTTGATAGCCTATCTAGCAGGAGGAAGCCACGGAAGAAGCCCTGGTCTTGTAGAGAAACTTTGATCATATCTATGAGGGACATATTAGCTATTGGTGAAGCCTAGAGGGTGAAACCACAATCATGCTTGAGAAAACATGGTCATAACAGACAATAGACACATCTTACAGTGATATGTTGAGCAAACAAATCTTATTTAAGGAGTCCAAAATCATGCTAGAAGGCATGAATGTTACTTAAAGGAGCAAACCCAAGGGGGAATGAGACGATCCAGAAGGGATCTATTGTGTACTATCTATGGATGTAATAAGTGAGCTACAACGCTAATCCACAAGATTCAAGATGAAATGTTAAGTAGCAAGCACATCATAGTCGCATGATAAGCGACAATAATGCCTGCATAGTGAGCTAGAGCTACATTGTCGCATAACAAAGCTGTGATGATGATCTCGAGGCGTAGTTAACTAGCACTACATAGTCGTAAGATAAACTTTGCGGCAATGACCATGACATTCAAAATTACTTGTGCACAAATAAAGTGAAACTCGAGCTTGAGTGAAGGATGCTCAATGCTCAAGCCCCATCAAAGCCATTGATGTGGGGGAGCCATCATGAAGATAGGCTCAAAGAATGCTAAGAAAGGGCACTGATTATCAAAGAAATTGCTAAAAGGGCAATGATACTAGTGAGTGGCTATGAAGGTAGAGGGAGACAAGCTAGTGTCAACTTCAAGGAGATAGCACTTGAGCATACAAGCCTATGAGGGGTCATAAGGACCATGGTGTTAGATAGCATTAACTCCGAAAAGACTATGGTGGTTGAGAGATACTAAGAAGGTGTCAATTCGAAGAAGGTAAGGAAAATCCAATCGAAAGTGAAAGTTACATAATAGACGTATAGTGGATTGATTGAACCCAACATAAGCAAACTTGTAAGCAAGGTATGGGACTTGCGAGCAGACCATGTTTTGTGAGCAAGGTATAGGACTTACTTATTAACAAGATATGAGGCTTGCATCTTTCACATCAGTGGTATAGGACTTTGGATGTGAGGCTATCTATCAGTAGGCATCCAAAATACTAAGGAAGCACAAAAGCTATGGTGATAATACACACTTGAGCTATAGAGGTAGTAAGTTGAACTGAAAGCTATGACAGCAAGTTGAATCGAGAGTTGTGTGGGGACAGTGTGTTACAAGTTGCAAAGGTAGTGAGGTAAGCATAAGTTACAAAGGTAATGACCTGAATGTTGTAGAGGCAAATGAGACAGGTGAAATTGTAGAGGTGATAGAGCCGAGAGAGCTATGGAGACAGTGACACATGAGTTTGTGTCAAGACAATGAAGTTAAGTCTATAGAGGTTGAATATAAAGTCTGTAAAGGCAGCAGAGCCTAAGACATTGAAGTTGCAGAGACAACTACCCAAAGTTGTGGATGAAGCAAATGTGCAATAGTGTGAGTTCAAAGAGACAAAGCCAAGAAGAAGTCAAGAGAAGAGCTAAGGAGCAACAAATTGAAGACGATCCTAAAAGCTATGCCAAGTTAAGAGTGTCATTTATCAAAGCCTCTCAAATGATGTTAGCTCAAAGAGACAAGCAAGGAGTGGTTGAAGGAATAATTCAAGTGGAACAAGCTAAAGATCCACTTGAAGATTCAAGAAGCTAATGCTTGAAAAGAGAAACCTTCATGGAAGCTATGTTAGATTAAGGCGTCAATGAAGGTATTGACATTTGAAGTGGGGGAGAATGTCATAAGTCAGCCTTGTGAAGCAATTTCACAAGCAAACTTCCTCGATTTTAGATGAAACTTCACGTAATAATCAAACATGAAGAAAAGGCCTTGTAGAGCAAATTTAGGAGCAAATGCACTTGTAGATTATTTTTCTGAATTTTTTCATTTTTGGGGTATTTATATTTTTTTAGCATCGATCATTTGTCCAGTATAAATAGAAAAGTACATAGTTGTGATCCTTGCATTTTTATCTTCATATCCATATAAGATGGCATATTAGAACCCTTAGAAGTTAGAAAAAAATTTCTTATGTCAACTCAGAAAAAGTATGTCTACTTCTATTATTAGGGCTTTTGCTTAAAATACTCTTTAAGGGGACACGTCTAGTGACCTAGTAGGCATTGTGACTCAGGTTAGGGATTAGAGTATGGGGCTTAGAGATACTGTCCCTACACACTCAAAACTATGTAATAAGGCATATATTAATAAAATGAAATTATTCCTATGCTTATTTTTAAAAAATTCCTTCTCGATATGCACTAGAGGCTTGTTGTATGGCACATTCGTTGAGATTCAATATGCACTAATACTTCACCTACATACTTATATTTGCTTGCAAACATGTTGTGCATAGGATTTTGGTTATATAGGTGATAAAATCCTCAATGTCCCAATTATCTATCTAAGTATAGCTTGAATTTATTAGAAAGTTGGAGCGTTGGCCAATGGTTAGCATCATGCGCCACATGATTTTGGCTAGAGAGCTACCAGCCCATGACACTTTGCTTCTCTTGGGTTGGCTTATCTTAGCTTAGCTACATTTTGCTTAACTTCATACAAACTCTAAATACAATAGGGTATATATAATAACCTTAGTGACTTTTCACTAATAGTTATATTAATTTCACCATATATGAATTACTCATATTTAGATACGTATATTTTGACATTCAAAGTAAATTATTATACACAACAAACCTAAATAATATAAACCCAAAAGATACATGAACTTAAACACATAAAAATTACAAAATTACTATTTTCAATACTCACCATTAATTTTGAAAATTCTTCAATCAAAAACTTCATCCAAAATCTATAAGCTTGATGGGCTTTTAAAAAAAAATTGAATTTTACTCTCCAACAGAAAGTACAAAAAATACTTCTCATACTCAACCTCGTGGTTTAGTTCGTGACATTAGTTGGCAATACTCATTTTGAGCCTCTTCACATCTTGCCAGCATATTTCCTCATCTTGAGCATCCAATACCATCATGACCTTTGGATTACATCTTAGTCTATCACTTCTCTATGACTTTAATTTCTTCAAATGCAACTTTTCTCTATTGCTTGTCTTTCATGTTGTCATCCTTTTGCTCCTTCTTGTATGGAATGCTCCATCCCACATAAGCTCCACTAATAATTTGTATTATTGGAAGATTATGCCTCTTATTCTTGAGGTTGCTTGTGCATGCCCTTAAATTTCTTAGCTTTCTATGTTGCATCTCTTCCTATTTCAAGTACTTTCCAAAAACTTTTTGAAAGGATAAGGGACTAAAGCAAAGAAGCTGCTTTTTCTTCTTCTTCTTCTTCTTCTTCTTCTTCTTCTTATGCTATCTCTTTTAGTTTCAACTACTTCCCACAAATCTTTCGAAAGTAGGAAGAATTGGAGTAGAAAAGTTACTTGAAGCCATAGATAAAGTTTTTTGGTTATACTTGATTTTTTTTTTTAAGAGAATCTTTGTGGGGAAAATTTTTTGATTTTCTCTCCCAATTCTGATACCACTTTATTGAAAAATTGGCATAAGAAGATATTAGAGACACACATCATATTTCTTGAAATTGTTATACTTAACACATATTGCTTGATTTATTGGCTTGGCTTCATATTGCTTGGCCACATTTTACTTGCCTTCATACAAACTCTAAATACAATAAGGTATACATAGTCACCTAAGTGACTTTTCACCAATAGTTACATGAATCTCACTATACATGAATCAATCATATTTAGAGACATGTACTTTCACATTCAAAGTGTATGATCACATACAATGAATCTAAATAATACAAACCTAAAAGACACATTAACATAGGCATATAGAAATTACAAAATTACTATTTCAAATAGTCACTAACTTTTGGCCAACATACTATCTTTCTAATAAATTCAAGCTACATTTAGATAGATAAACAGGATATTATGGATTTTGTCACTCATACAACTAAAACTCTATGCACAACATATTTGAAGACAACATAAGCATGTAATCAAAGTAGTCACACATACCAAGCCTCAAGAATGCCCCCATACAAGTATCTGTAGTACATAACGAAAAGAGACTTTTTGAATAAGAAGAGACACAACTTTATTTTATTAATATTTTCCTATGTACATAGTTTTACGTGTGTAAGGAAAGTTTATAAGTTACTACACTCTGATCCCTACCCACGTGTCTTAATGCCTACCAGAGTTATTAGACACTCCATTAAAGAGAATTTTAAGCTAAAGTCTTTTTGGCACATGTAGATATACTTTTTACGATCTAACATAAGGATTTTTCTTATATATAGCTTGAAAGAAAATCTATGTGTAATGGTGGTGGTTTACCCTATGGCGAATGTCAATGGTTCGAGTCCGCTTATCTCTAAGTTATGAATATATTGACATAAAGACCAAAATATAAGGATTGCAACTATATATTTTTCTATCCGCATTAAACAAATAATTTATACTAAAAAGATACATACCCCCAAAATGAGAAAAATATAGAAAAATAATACACAGGTATAGCTCTCAAGTACTACAGGACCTCCTCTTCATACTTAATTTTTATGTCAAATTTCATTCGATATCAACTATGTTTTCCTGCTGAATTAATTCATAAAACTTTCTTATGACAGAAAGCAAAATTGTGAAATGGCAACATACCACAATTTAAAATCACGGATGATTTTGTATGAAAGGAATAAACTACCTTTTGTTATGTAACAAAAAGGATGAATACATGTCCTTTCAATCACATTTGTGTTTACATATAAAAACGAATACTATTACTGTTAATAATTGATGTAAAAGGAGGTGAACCAAATGTCAGTTTTAAAGTGTGATGAAGGTTGAATAGGAGGGAAATGGGGAAGCTAGCTGAGGATTAATGGAATCTAAAAGAGGGTAGGGTGGGCGAGTTGAGAGGCACAAATGCTTTTATGGAAGGGGGAAGAGACAAGGAAGG
>JANHAO010021282.1:0-12558 GCA_026873985.1 Saraca asoca | reverse complement strand
ATAAGGTGTATACATATTCCCCTAAAGGAATAAGGGCAAGATCCTATTGTTATTTGTGTTTAACTCTAATTTGTGGGACCTGACAACACTCATGCACATATGAATTTTACAAGTTTTGTAATTATGTTTGTGTATATAAATAATGCAGAAAGCACAAACTAGAAAGAATCCTTCCTTGTTTGATGTTTTCAAGCACACTTGTAAGAAAAAAAAGAAGTGATGATTTTATGGATTAGTGGTCTTTTGCACCATATGTAAGTTGTAGATGACTTATTTTTCTCTATTACTATAGTAAGATTTTAATATATTAGCTTAGCTATGGTTATTTATTACTATCTTACTTGTAAGGTGATGTTTTGAAGCTTAAAGAGGCTAACTCCCAACAATCTATAGATGAGGAATCTTCATGAGTTTCTCAACTTGTGTTGGATGAATTTGCCTTTTTTTTTTTACAAGCTATTGCTAGAAAAAGTAGAAAAGGAGACTATGTGGGTTAGGGTCATTAGGGGCATTTGTTGATGAGTCTTCTTCTAGCCACTCATCCACTATTCTAGGATTTGTACCACTTGAGTAGTATTAAGAGCTTCAACAGCAAGTGTCAGCTTTGGACAAGAAGCTTAAGGACCATGACAAGCTCTTGCAAATGATGTTCAGCCAGATGTAGATGAGAATAATCAATGAACCCAATGATGGAGAGGACATTGCCATGGAAGCTATTACAAGTGGTGAAGAGGGAGAATATGAGGAGGAAAATAAAGATGATGATAGGGACACATGGGATGATTAGCATTGTTTTCCTTCTCTGTTTTTACTACTCTTGACATTTTATATGCTATTTTGTTTTATGTTGTGGTTGTGAACTTAAATTTGACATAATATTAGGTTTGACATTTGATTGTAATTGTTGAGTTGTTGGTTGTTTTGTCATTGACCACATAATATTAGGATTCATTTGAAATAGGGTAGTTCAATACTAAAGTTGGAAAAATATTGAAAAAAATTCTAGAATTGGGATGGAATTTTTGTGTCTTGGGATAGAATTTCTATCTCAACTTTTCTAGAAAAATTTGATTTATTTCGATTGGGACAAAATTTTTGAGTTTTGAAACAGAATTTCCATCTCAACTTTTCCAGAGAAATTTATTTATTTTTAGATTGGGACAGAATTTTTAAGTTTTCAGACATAATTTCCATCTCAACTTGTCCAAAAGAATTTATTTTTCAGATTTGCGACTTATTGCATATCATTTAGGACAAAATTTCCGTCTCAAACTGCAAAAAAGAGAAATATTTTTATTGTTGAGATAGAATCTTTCGTCACAAAATTAATAAATTTTATTTTTTATATTTGAGACTAACAACTTCATCCTAAAAAATGAAAAAAAAAATATTTTTTCTAAATATATTTCCAACAAACATTCTGTCTCCACTTTTGTTTTAAAAAATATTTCTTATTTAAAGATGAAAAATTCCATCCCAATTTTTAAAAAATGCGAAATTTTTTTCTTTTTGTTGTACTAAATTTTAATTATAGATATGAAATATTCTGTCTCAAATTTGGGAAGGATTGGACATTCTGTCTTAAAAATTTTGCAAAGAACACTTTTAAGATGGAATATTTTCGGTCCTAATTTCCATCTCAAATTTAGGTAGGGACGAATTTTGTCAATTTTTTGGACAAAATTTTTCATCTCATTTTCATGTTTTTTATTGTAGTATAATTATAATAATATAATATAATTTTTTATTTTTAATTATATACTTTAGTGTTCCCACTTGCTTTCGGGTCTCGGGTCACTTACCATAAAAGAATAGAAAGCAATATATACTACACATGGATAAAGTTATCTTGAAGGTAGTCACTTAAATGGAATGATAAATTAGATGCGCAAATAAACATGCCCTCTTAGGGAGGCCCTATGTTGACATAACTTCATAGAGCTTGCGCATAAGCATTTCCTCTTCCGCTTATAGTACAAAACACCACATATCAGAATTAAAGATTCTAGAAAGTTGAGGAAGATAATTGCACAATTTCACTAAAATAAATTTTATACCCAATGGCCACCACCCAACATGGTTACACCACTAAAATTGAAGTAATTTATTTTCTTAATTTCACAACAGATGTATTTGGAAACTTTAAGTGATGTAAAATTATAAACCTTGATAAACAAAAAAAATTAAATATTTATGAAAAAAATAATATAGGAATGAAATGGAGAAAGAGCAGTGAATGATAATGAAATGAATGATAATGAAATTCTCATTTCACGATACCAACCAAACAAATTTTTTAATTATTTTCTTACACATTCTTTTCTATATATTCAATTACACATGCTGTTAGACTCCAAACATATAATGGTTTTAAGCATGATATGTTTATACATTGTTAGTTATCACCATCATCTTTCTATTTGTATATAACATAAGATTTCTTAGTAAATATAGAAAAGTTGCATTTCAAGACAAAGAATTTAAACGTAAGTCTACTTACTCACAAAAGAGAGATCTTAATGTGTGGCCAACAAACCAATTATTGCTTTTTTTGTCTATATATGACGTGGTATATTATGATCTCTTAACTATAAACTTATCATTATTCGTGGCAAAATTTGATTTTACAAGAAAAACCACTACTAGCTAGGATCTAAAACAAAAATGAGGAAAAAAAATTACTTAGAAGAAAGCAAATTTTATTGAAGTAATACAAGTTGTGTTATGGGTAAAAATTGGCTTTGAGGACAAGTCAGCAAGGACCCAGCAGAAGCTAAATAAACTAGCTCGCTGAAGATGCTCAGCGGGCGCTACCTCGCTCATCGCTAAAAGGTGATTTAGTAAGGTCATAAGAAGTCCGGTTCATCAAGAGACCAACCATCCTGCCTGAGCTCGCTACACTAAGAGACAACGACGAGCTCTCTAGGCGAGCTAAAATAGCAACCCCCCAAGCCAAGAATCTCTGTTCGAGGAAGATGGGCACTTTGCCTAGCCAAGAGTTTAATAAGGCCGAGTGTTAGATAGACTTGTGCCAGCTTGCAGTCGACAAGAGGGGCCCACCCTACAAAAAGCAGCTTGCAATAGCCGGATTGCAGTAGTTTTTCTGTCTTTTACATTTATTTCTTAATGTAACAGAATTGTAGCTTATAATCATTACATATAATCCCTTCTTTCTCTATAAATAGGAAATCATTATTAGAAGAGGGGGAGAGGCTGGAAAACCATAGCAGGAACCCTGTAAAAACATTCTTTCAATATAATAAAAACTCTGCCATGGACGTAGGGTCTGGTACTGCTTGGATTTAGCTAAACGACGTTAAAATACTATCCTGATTAGTCCTCCTTCTTCACTCTCTTCCCCCATCCTCACACTTCCAAAGGCAGCCTTGGGTCCAAGAATCCCCCGTTGGTTGGAGTTTGGGTTAGAACCAAAATCTAGCATCAACATTTTTGGCACCATCTGTGGGGATCCATCTGCTTTTTGAAGTGTTCCTTGCAAATTACAAGGGCGAGAGTACAGACCACTAGGGGTTCAAGCACTTCGGTTGCATAGCTAGCAGACATTCCTACTGCCGAAGCTCACCACCAGCAAAATAACTCTCTTAGGATAGGAGAGACACAAACGTTTCACCAACCTCAGCAAGCGCTTGAGGATACGATAAAAGAGTTAGCCGAAACTATGAAAGTACTGGCACAGGTGCAAGCCTAGGGTGCGCAAAGACAGGAAGAAATCATGATACAGCTCCAACAGCTTCGTAAAGAAGCTTGGAAAGAAACTCATGAAGATCGTGACAGTCAGCGACTGGGGGAGCTTGTAGTGAGCGGAAAGCTCCACCCCTCAACCCGAAACACAGGATCGGATAATGGAGGAAGTTCTCTAAAGGTTGAAACAGCTAGAAGAGCACCCGCGTCCTCAAAGTAATCAACCTTAGTACAAGGAAAGCTCACCATTCTCTGTGGAGATTGAAATGTAGCCCCTCCCACCGAAGCTCAAAGTGCCTGCAATCCCACTGTATAACCGAAACAGCAACTCGAGCGACCATCTGGATGCGTTCAACATCCAAATGGATCTTCAAACAATTGACCCCTTGGTCAAATGCCATGTCTTCCCAACCACATTGGGAGGCATACCCCAGGCATGGTTCAGAAGCCTCCCAGCTCATAGTGCCAACAGCTGGGAAGAATGTCAAAAGAAATTTGTTGAGCCCCTGTCACCTCGCCATGATCTTTCAGCGAAGAAACGAATCACTAAAGGATTATATAGCTAGATTCAGGCAAGAGGCCCACTTGATAGAGAACCCTTCCAAGGAGAATATCTTGACAGCAATCTCTACGGGGCTCTTCAAGGATGGAAAACTGTATAAGAATTTATACAAGTCTCCAGTATGAGATCTTGCTGAATTCTATGAGTGAGCTACCAAACAAATAAGATGGGAAGAAACCTTCGGCATTGAAGAGCCCAAGCATAAAAGTGAAATAGTCGGAGCTCCCTAAAGCAAGAAGAGGAGCGAAGAAAACCTTGATAGTAGTCCTATCGGTCAGCCCGTGAAGAAGAAGAGAGCGGAGCGACCTTAGCCTCAAGGTTGCTACAAAAGCTATACTGTCCTATCCGACACATAGGATAAGATTTTTGCCTTAGAGAAGGGCAAAGAGGACTTTGGGAGGCCCAAACCCATGAGAGCTCCCGTCAGATCAAAAGATTCAAGTAGATTCTGTGCTTAGCACAATGAGGTTGGACATACCACCTCTGAATGCTGGGCACTGAAAGATGCCATAGAAGACCTCATCAGAAAGGGTCGATTACAAGATTATGTAGTAGGTCCATCAGAGCAGCGAGCTCAGCAAACCCAGTCAATCACTGGTCGAGAGCCAGAGCCTTCCATCAGAACTATATTCTAATCCTATAATACTTTCTTGAGATCAATGGCGATTTTGAAATCTTTAAATGAATTGTTCAGCGAAGCGCTGTATGAAAGAAACCACTCCATGCTGAATCAATGTTATTCACAGCCGATTGGCCAGAATTTAGAAATATTATTAAACTAACAGTGAGCTTCCACCATCATATGGTTACATTTGGGGGTGAGATGGCACAAAGCCTGCCCCTTCGACACATCCAAGGCGAACCATATCCCACAAATTGGGAGCAAAAGGGTATAATTTCCCGGCTTGAGCAACAAAATTGTTGTCTCATTGAGTAATAGGATTGCTGCGGGACTGAGCAATGAGATTGCTGTCTCACTGAGTAACAGGATTGTTATAGGAGTGAGCAATAAGATCGCTGTCTCGTTGAGCAACAAGATTGCTGCAGGAACTGAGCAATGAGATTGCTAGCAAAGAGCGAATTCCCCAACAACCATTGAGCAACAAGATTGTTGTCTCGTTAAGCAACAAGATTGCTATGAGGCTGAGCAACGACATTGCTATGGGACTGAACAACAAGATTACTGCAAGACTAAGCAATGGGCTTGTTGTGGTACAGGTATGCGATCTTACTTAGCGATGAGCTATCATCTCACTACTAAAGTACACTCGAGGGTGAGACGGTGCAAAGTCTACCTCAACGATACACTTGAAATTAAGCCAAGAACCAAGAGCTTGCTAAAGAATGGAAGCACTACTGAACGAGTGGAATCTAGTACAAAAATTTGGCAACGAGCTACGAGCTCACCACATTACAAGAATGCTAAAATAAATTCGTTGCAGCTCTCATGCATCTATAGCCAACATACGGACAGAGGATCACGGCTCGCATGCAACCTCTTGCCAGGCACAGCTTATGTGTGTCTTGGCATTATTCTGGAGAATTAAATAACTAGAATAGCTCAAGAATTAGAGATATGGCTGATTGGTCAAAGAGACATTTCATTAATATGTGGAAATATACATATAGCAGTGCATAGAGCATCCAATACAACAAGAGCTATGCATAAAAGCTCATACATTAAAAGGACCTCATACAATGAGGTAAAATTACACCGCAAGAAGAAGAAATGTAGAAACAAAGGGCAAAAAGCCTAGGAGCCTAATATTACCATTCCGGCAAGAAAACAAAGAGCTGGCTACCAGGAGATGAACTCCCACCAGCAGGAAGATCAGTAACTCCATTCCTGCAGTCTTCCCATCCCTGGTCGATGACTCCTCCTGGACCAGACCCAGAGCAATTCCAAAAGACACCAAGAGTCCAGCTGGTAGAGCTGGATTCTATGGAAGGACCAGGGGGAAGTAATCCAATGTCTGCACAAGACTCTCTAGGAGCCCATAAGATGAACCTTGTGATGAAGTCACGTGCAACAGGCCATCCGCACCTCCAAACATTTTGCAATAGACCATCTACACCTCAAAAAGCTTTATCGAAAGCCAAATTACCACAAACGTAAGGGGCTCAATTGACTCCTCCATTAAACTCTCCTGTGAAAAAGAGAAAAGATCCATAAGGTATAAAAAGACTAGTTCGGTCCACCGAAAAATCTAGAAGATATCTGGCTAATCTTAATCGAATAGCCTAAAGCAAATAAAAGTGCCATTCCAATAGCCAGAAATTATGAACAGAAAAAAAGCATGGTCTGAAGCAGAATAAAAAGATAGAAATGAAATCTGAAATGACAATTCAGCCAGGCAAAGACTTTGACTAAAAGTACAGGTAAAGCCTTAAATAAAAAAATTATAACTTCTAGTTTGCAAAGCGAACTGAGAGTTGGGGGGCTTATGTTATGGGTAAAAATCGACTTTATGGACAAGTCAGCAAGGGCCCAGCAGAAGCTAAATAAACTAGCTCGTTGAAGATGCTCAACGGGTGCTACCTCGCTCATCGCTAAAAGGTGATGCAACGAGGTCATAAGAAGTCTGGTTCATCAAGAGACTGACCATCTTGCCAGAGCTTGCTACACTGAGAGGCAATGACGAGCTCGCTAAGCAAGCTACAATAGTGACCCTCGAGCCGAGAATCTCTATTTGAGGAAGATGGGCACTTCACCCAGCCAAGAGTTCAATAAGGCCGAGTGTTAGATGGACTTGTGCCAGCTTGTAGCCAATAAGAGGGGCCTACCCTGCAGAAAGTAGCCTGCAATAGCTGGATTGCAGTAGGTTTTCTGTCTTTTACGTTTATTTCTTGATGTAACAGAACTGTAGCTTATAATCATTACACATAATCCCTTCTTCCTCTATAAATAGGAAATCATTATTAAAAGAGGGGGAGAGGCCGGAAAACCATAGTAGGAACCCTGTAAAAATATTCTTTCAATGTAATAAAAACTTCACTGTAGACGTAGGGTTCAGTACTGCTCGGATTTAGCTGAACCACGTTAAAATACTGTCCTGATCAATCATCCTTCCTCTCCATTACTCTCTTTCCCCATCCTTGCACTTCAGAAGATAGCCTTGGGTCCAAGAGTCTCCTGTTGGTTGGAGTTTGGGTCAGAACCAAAATCTAGCGTTAACAAGTTGATTTTAAAAATGATTAATAGAAGTTTCAGTCCTTAAAATTTTACTGAATTTGTAATTTAATCCTTATTGTTTTATTTGTGTAATTACATCATAAAGTTTAAAATAATTATAATTAAGTTTCCACCATCAACTTGTATTAAATTCAAATAATAGGATAACTTAGAATCCAGTTGGGACTCTTTTTTCAACTCCTTTTTCATTTTCCATCAATGATTTTAGGAAAAAAAGCTCAATATTTTTAATCTTTATTAATATAAAAATTCCTTTTTCTTCTTCTAAAAAAATGACAAAGGTAATTTTTTTTTATGATAGCTAAAAGTTAATAAATGAATTTTAGTAAAGTAAACATAACAAGTCAGTAAAAGTAAAATATTAGTATATAAATTAATGAACATATAAGATTCTATTAGTTGGATTTAACATCAGTTGATAATAAGGATTCAATTATAACAAATTTTCAACTTTAAGATATACTTACATAAAATAAAGTTATAAGGACCAAATTATAAATTGTTGAAATGGAATAAATAATATATATCTTAACACAAACCCCAAACCCTAAAAGCCCTACACCCAAAACACATAGACCCTTAATCCTAAAACAAATACTAAATCCTAAACCTAAAACAAGCTTTAAACTCAAAGCATAAAACACCAAACCTTAAATGTAAAACCCTAAAACCTACAACTATAAACCATAAATCCTAAAGTTTAAACTATAGAACCAAAAGCCGAAACACTGAACCAAAACCTTAAAATTAAAAAAAAATGAACCTTAAGACACAAAACTTGAAACCCAAAACCTGAATGCTAACCCATAAAACCCTAAATCTCAAACTATAAACCCAAAACCACAAAACCTAGAATCCTAAATCCATAAACCATAAACCTTTAAAACCATATAACACCAAACCCCAAACACCAAAACCTAAACCCTAAATACAAAACCATAAATCCTAAACCCAAAATACTAAACACTAAAACCTTGAAACAATTAACAATAAAATCCTAAACCCTGAAAGCCTAAAAGGCAAAAGCCCAAACCCCAATACCTTAAAATCTAAATCCTAAGCCCCAAACACTAGATTCCAAATCCTAATTCCAAAGTAAACACCAAACCACAAACCTTAAAATGCTAAAACTCTAAAATTCTAAACTATAAGTACACAAACCATAAAACTATAAGCCCAACAAACCCAAACTCCAAACCAAAAATCCCTTGAACACCAAAACCCCAAACACTAACCATAACCGTAAACATAAAAATCCTAAAATCCAAAACCATAATACTATAAACCCTAAAATCTAAAATCCTAAATACTAAAACCCTATACCTAAGACCCTAATCACAAAACCTTAACCCAAAATCCAAAACCACAATCACAAATTTCTAAACCCAAGTTACAAAAACTCTAAAACCATAAACCCTAAAACCAAAAACACCCTAAAGCATTCAAATCCTAAAACCTAAAAACAAAAACCCCAAATCCCCAAAAACATAAAACCCAAACCCCTAAATCCCAAATACAAAACTAAAAACCCTAAACAATACAACCATAAAACCATAAACCTAGACCCTAAAGATAAACTATAAACCCAAAATTTTAACCTCAAACCCCAAAGCCTCAAGCCCTAAGCTACCAACCCCCAACCCTAGAACCATAAAGCCCTAAACGCTAAACCAAAACCTTAAACCCTAACCTCAAACCCTGAGTACTAAGCACCAAGCCCTAAACTGTTATTAACAGAATTTGGCACTACAGAGTGGGTTGACAAAAGCCCAGAAGGAGCCAAGTCTAATGGAAGAAACAAGCACGATAGATCACGAGGTCACTACGTAAGGAACCCCAGCTCGCTAAAGATCCAAGCTCACTGGTTGAACAAGCTCAAGGTTATAAACCAACAATAGTCTCAACGCATGAGCTCAAGCTCGCTAGGTCAAAGTCTTACCTAGCTAGAAGTCCATAGAGGTTGAGCACAAGGCCAACAAGCAACTTGCACAGCCATTTTGCAAAATACAACCATTGGGCCCCACACACAGAAAGCAACCTACAAAAGTCAGTTTACAGTGCTCTAGGTAGTCTTGTACATTTAATGTTTGATGTAACATATGTATAATTTATTTAATTTCATTTGTACCCCTCCATGCTTCTATAAATGGGGGGTTGGTACCATTTTAAAAGAAGAGAAAAAAATATTAGTAGAAACTTTGCTAAACTAGAAAGACCAAAAAACTATAGCCAAAGCTTTGTAAAACTCCTTTAGATTAATAAAATATCTCCGTGGATGTAGGGTCTAGTGCCACTCGAATTTAACCAAACTATGTTAAACTTTTATGCCTCAACCTTCCTGCTCCTTCCTCCCACCTCTCTCATCGCTCACCACCTCAACAGTCGAGAAATAGCTTGGGTCCTAAAAGAACCTTTTTTGGTGGCCGAATTTAGGTGTAACTGAAATCCACCGTTAACATTTTGGCATGTATAGTGGGACTCATCTATCTTCTGGTTATTTCTGTTCCCCTGGTCTGTCTCTTGTGTACCATAATGGCTAGAGGAAAAGCCATCAGGAAGTTCGGTGCCCCTGATAACCAATTGGAAGGTCATACTACAAGTTCCTCCACTGCCAAAACTACTAACAATTTGGCCTCCCTAGTTCATCGCTAGCCTGCTGTCACTGTCCTTGAGACCAATGAAGCGCAAGCATGGCACCAGTGCCGGGAAGCATTTGAAGGTTTGATGAGGAGGATGACTGAAGCATTTCAAATGCTGGCTCAAGCATAGACTCAAGGTATGCAAAGACAGGCCGAAGTCATCATGCCCAAAAATGTTTCCCAACAGCAACGAGCTGGAATTTTGAACAAAACTAGTCATAAGCATATTTTAGGTTGTCATCCGCACGATGAGGAGGATGTGAGAAGCCATCAGGCTTCTAGTAAAAAATATGAAGGATTGCCATTGTTGGTGGAAGAGTTATTCCAAAGGGTGAAACAACTAGAGGCACACCCCTGAGCTCGAGGTGACCGGAGTCATGCTAAGGAATAAACTCCTTTCTCCAGGAAGATTGAAATGGAACCCCTCCCCCAGAAGCTCAAAATTCCTACCTTCCCGTTATATGATGGAGACAGCAACTTGCACAATCACTTGGACATGTTTAATTATCAGATGGATCTTCAGACAAGTAATCTTCTGATCAAGTGCCATGTTTTTCCCATCACACTGGGAGATACCCCCGAGCCTAGTTCAAGAACCTCTTGGCCCACAGTATTGATAGTTGGGAGGGATGTCAGCAAAGATTTCTCAACCACTATAGGGTGTTGAAGAGGCAGCTCATGCCCTCTGTCACCTTGCCATAATTTTTCAGCATAAGCATGAGTCTTTGAAAAACTATATTACCTGATTTAGGTGCCAGATCGACAATGTGGAGAGCCCATCCGACGAGAGCATTTTGATGGCAATATTTGCTGTGCTTCACAAAGATGGCAAGTTGTATAAAAGTATATACAAGTCACCAGTAGCAGACCTGGGAGAGTTCTATGATCAAGCTGCCAAACAAATTAGGTGGAAGGCGATTTTTGGTGCAAAAAAGTCCGAACTGGGCAACCCAGGCCAAAAGAAGAGGAGGAATAATTGTGAGCATGCAAAGAACAACTCTAACCCTCAGTTCATGAAAAGGGCCAAGGTTGAGTGACCTTAACAATTGGCTCACCATGAGCACTATAGCGTCTTATCAGACACTCCTAATAGGATTTATGCAATAAAAATGAGTAGAGAGGACTTTGGGACTCCCACTCCCTTGCAGACTCCTCATGCAGGTAGAAATACAAACAAATTCTATGCATACCACAATGAAGTGGGGCATAACACTGTGGATTACCGAGCTCTTAGGGATGCTATTTAGGATTTGATTAAAAGAGGGCACTTGAGGGAGTACGTGTTATAGTCTGTAGTGCAACAGCCTCCCCACCCTCAGTGGGGTCCTGAGCATGAGCCATTAGCTGTGGTGAGAACTATATATTGATTCTACAATATGGTATGTAAAAGCAGTCTAAGTCCTACATTTGCTGGATCAATGTAAATTTTTCAAAAAATGTCAACTTATTATCTAGCTCTTGAAAGTGAGTTTGCCATTCCTCTAGGAAAAATGTATCCTTCACAAAAATTTTAATTTACAACTGAACGTCACTCTAATGTGACTTATTTTCTGGTATTGTGTTAATGCAATGAATGCGACTAGATAGGCATCGCATTAGCATAACCTATCCCCCAGTATCTCATTAATACGACGGCAACTTGAAGCGTATACATGCGAGTCACTTTCTTAACCACCGCACACATGCAGCAATCTTACTATAATGTGAGCAACTTTCTTAGCCATCGCATGTGTGCAACTTGAACCTCATTCTTACAAGCCACTTTCTTAGCCATTGCATGCACGCAGCAATCTTACCATACATGCGAGCAACTTTCTTAGCCACCGCATGTGTGCAACTTGAGGCTCTTGCATACGAGCCACTTTCTTAGCCACCATATGCATGTGACCCAAAATTTTGTAGCTCTCATGTGACCTAAATTTTGCAACTCTCATGTGACCTAAATGTCACAGCTCTCATGCAACTAGATGCCTTAGTGCCATGCAACCTACTAATAAATCACTCACATTCAATATGCTTAGCCCAAGCTTATTTCTTGATTAAAAAGCATTATCGACTGGCTATTTAGTTTTTTTTATGTGCAGAATTAATATTTATCATCTGAGAGTTGCAGGATGAGTAGCCAAATACTTAAAAAAAAGAAGAAAATTTTATTCATTAAAAAGCCTTAGTGGGGTACATTTATGTTAGAAAGAGTCAAAATACAAGTCAAAGAAAGCTATAGCTAGTTTCTTCTGGAATAAAGATTGTCGCACGAGGGAAAAGCTCCCACCAATCAGAGGGCTAACCACTGAGAGATGAACCCCTGCTGACTGGAAACTCACGATCTCACTTAAGTCCTCAACTTTCTTTTTCCAACCTTTCCTCAGTAGCAAGCTGATAAATGAGTAAAATGCCTATAATTATGTTAATTATCACCTCTTGATTGGTTGTTAATTTGTGGTTTTTGCTATACTTTTTGT
>JANHAO010021281.1:0-12557 GCA_026873985.1 Saraca asoca | reverse complement strand
TTGCTAACAAGTTGCAACTGTGAGAATGATTTCCGTAGTGTATTGTCTCTCTGGATATAACTAAGTTACGTCTTTGTGCAATAATTACAAATGACAATAATCAATATGAGAAGAAAAATTTGGATAAGACATAAACATCTTTTTTAAAATCTAATTTTACAATAATTCACTGAATCAGATACATTTGTAGGTTTGGGTTTGCTTTTTGGTTGTTGATGAGAAAAATAAAATCTTAGCTTATTAATGTTTAGTCACATGGACTATAGTTATTACTAAGTTTATTTAATGAATTTGGATTTTAATTTTGGTATTTAATGCTGTGGCTCTATGCTCAACGACTGCCAGTGGTACTGATTCCATGTTAGAAGCTTAAAGGTTTCAACTGCAGGTAGCAAACAAACAGCCCAAGATATTAGCTCACGAAAACATATTTAAATAGTTGAACAGAGGCGTATAAATATATTTATATATGTATGTATGTTTTGGAGAATTAAACCAACCTTTTACTTTTGGTACTAATGATGATAAGCATTTTCTCCAAATAAAGATAGCTTTAGTTAGCAATATGATTTGGGTGCGTTGCTCTGACTTCTGAGAGAGGCAAACAGAAATCGAATTATAACTTGCAATAATCACATATCAGTCACTTTTTTAACAAATTAAATTTCGTGGATGTTTGATTGCATTGCCTTTTTTCTTTTTCTTTTTCTTTTTTAAGGGTAAAACTTATTGAAAAAATATAAGATTTCTTTGACTCAAGTAGAAAGCATTGCCTTCTTCCGAATCTCGGATGCGATTCCGACTTCTTGTGTTTATAAATCTAGTGATTTAATCATTCATGCTAAAAAAAAATAAAAATAAAAAAGAGAGAGAGATTTATAAAAACTTGTATAGTGTACACAAGCTTAAAAAGATTGAAGCTACTAGGACTTTGACTATAAATTTGATAATTTAATTGCCTTCCTTTTGGTACAAATACAATGTTCTGACATTTGAACATACACAATGGAGAAAAAATGATAATATATAATTGATAGAGAAATTCTGGAAGAAAATGTCCACTTTTTTAACTTCCCGGGGTCCAAACGAAGTGGGTCTACAACGCAATTCCGATAAATTAATTCATTAAATATATTTGGCAGTATAATTACTAATTAATGGCTAATCAAATGTAAAAGGACGCCTAATCTTCTTAAGCATGTGCAATATTAGTCTTCCAAGCCAATCTTCTATATTTAATAAGTAAAATAATGCAGTTGTACTAACATAAAATAATAATTGAATCTTTGTTTCAAAGACAGTTTAGAATTTAGATTTCGCTGGGATTTAGTTGCTTCTTGGAAGTTTGGTAAAGAGTCCATTTTCCTGTTAACAAAAACTTAGATTAATAAATGAAAATGACGCCTAAATTTCCGATGTGCATTTCTTGCATCAACTCATTGTCGTCACAAAAGAAAATCTATATATCATACAACACTGTCACTATGTCAGCAACATCTACTAAATTTGATCAATTAGACGGCTCATAAATTCAAATCACGAGTTGTTCTAGAAACTTCACAATGTTGCCAAACCATGGATTAAGTAAGCAAACTATCAAAGGTTTCTATTTTTTAGAAGTCAAATACAATTATTTTTAGTAACAGGAAGAATATGATGTCATTTGATATACACACGCAAAGTCCTAAATCTAAACTCAAGCCACTAAAAGAGAAAAGTCCTGAATGCAATTAAGGGTGTACTGCCATCACAGAGGGTGTTAGCTCCAACACAATTTATAATCTACCAGGCAGTTAAAATTAGAAATGAACATGCATAGGTACCGCCATTTTGCTGAAGAATTCTTGTATCCGGTACCAAAAACTATCCTGTGAGTGAATTATGTCTATTGCCACAGCATAACGACGATAAAAACTCTGTTGTTTACTTGCTCTATAGGAGGAGCATTGATATCATTCATAAATTTATGTCAACGCCTAAATACTACATTGTAGTCTGCTTTGGAATCCTAAGCAAATACAGTTGGTCCTTTACCACCAAGTGGAAGTGTATGAAAGAATAGGGATGGAATTATTTGTTATATGGGACAACAAGTAGATTACACACTATGTGCACATGTTATTCTTCATAAATGTCTTATCTAGGAACAAGGAAAATACAGACAAATAAAAAGGCATAAAAGTTTCATTCTACTCACTCACTTCTCTTACTCCTGAACAAAGCAGAAATATCTAACAAATCAAAAGCTAACATTTACAGCAAACAACATCTGTTGCACTAGCTAGACTTTGTAACTACTCCTTGTCCCACCAAACCACCTCCTTCCTTTCTTGCCCATCTTCTTCTAAACAGAACATAACAAAGAAAAAGATGAAAGAAGGCGAAAACCACCTCCAGTTTGGCTGAAATACGCATGTCTACAGTAGTAGTACCCCTAGTCCTATACGCAAACCATACTATTGGTCACAACAAAGATGTTATAAAAGCTATAGCATTTGGCACAATGAGGATAACTTTTTTGTCGCCTAATTCATAGCAAGTAACTACTGCCACTGAGAGCATAACCTAAATCAATATCAAGAAACCCAACTCAATAATACCTATCAGAACAGCTGTAAGACAAATCCTACTTATCTCATGGCCCAAGACTACAACATTAGGGGAAAGGTTCAACCCTCATGGGAAGTATCTTTCCAGACCATAGTAACACAACCTATATATAATGATTATTATTGCCATAATTGAGTCCAAAATGCTCTCCCCTTGTCCAAGAAAGAAACAACCCTGACATGCTTGCCAGATCTAAATGACAGGCGACTATAGTTAGCTGCAAAATAGCAATCAGGCGTACTGTTTTCTTGTGCTTCATAGGCACTACTACATGAACTAACACACATTGTATGCCCCATAATGCTATATATTCAAACCTATTAATTTATCTGACCCCTCATTTACCTGAAAACAACTTATGGTTTCCTATAATAAAATGACTTCAAAATTGAAGGAGCATATATCTCTAAATATAAAATGAATTACAGGTTAAGCACATTAATTTTCCAATTAGTTCTGTGCGAGCTCATACAGGGTTAGTACAGTTTCCCCTAAGACCCCAATATACATAAAAGTCACAAATTAACAATATCTTCTTCCATATCTCATGGATAAAAGGAAGGGACCTTTTGTGTATATCTATTTTCCAAATGGCTCACATAGTATTATTTAAAGGATGTAAAAGACCACTTCACTTATCAAAGTTACAACCATTTGTGAGAGTAGCAGGACCAGAAGACAGGCAAAACCTAACCTGTCAATGTAACAACGCTTCTCAGCACTTAATCTAGAAATCTCAATATTGAATTCTCAAGGAAAAGTCGGGGTCAAGTAAAGAAAAACTTCTGACCCATTCAAAGATTACAGGAGAGAAATCGTCATCTCAGCATCACCCACTACTAGATGGGACTGATATAGTTAGCAAATCTCCCTGTCATCAAAGACAAACAACATCGTCATATAATGAACTTATCTAATATTAGTAAATTTGAAATATTCCCAGTATCTAAAAGCAGTAGCTCAATTGCAAAAACAACAGCATACACTTGTAACTCATATAAAGTTTAATTCTTAAGACAAAATCAAATCCATTTGACTAACCTCATTGGCTCTCACCCGCTAACCTACTCTCATTTCTAGACTTAATTTCCCAGGCTCTCATCCTCATTCTTATAATGCCACTTCTAAGACAAAGGCGTAAGCTTTGTAAAATTAAGAAATGCTATCAAATGCGTAATATTTCTCTTAGTTACCGGAGCATATAGGAGAACCAATATTAAAAATTAAACCTTTATCCTCAATCCCTCGCCCTTAAATCCTCCAGTGGCGAAAACATTGGGTAAACTACTAGCTCCTATCTAAAATTATTTTTCAAGGTTACAAAAGAGTTTAAAAAAAAAAAAATCCTAGAAGGTAGAGCAATGCGCCTGCTCTTGTTAAATTTAAGGCTCAATAAGAGAGAGACCTTCGCTAGAAGTGCTGGCTTCACAGGGAAGCTTAGAGACAAGGTATGCGGATGCAATCGCGCTATGAAGGGGTTGAAAGGAGCTCAATTCTCTTCGCACCAACCTTTGCAACGAATCAAAATAGACAATTTCATGACTAAAAATATCGAGAGAAATAAAAACGACCTTTTACATCACGTAATAACGCCAATTCGAACAAAGTGTACCTTAGAGGAGAAGGATGGGCAATAGGAGTGCGACGAAGACCGAAACTGGAGGGACGTGGTGGCACAGCCAAAGAGGGTCTTCTTGGCACTGATGCTCTGCATAAAGTTCGAATAATTGTAGATCTTCCGGCCATTGAAGCTACTGAAGTTGCCATTTCTGCTTACTATCATCCATTCGGACCCTAAAACCCTGCAAAACCCGCTTACTCAGAGAGTCAGACTCGGAATTCAACGAAGGCGGGACGAGCATCTAACTGGACTGGGAAAAACCCAGTTTCCAGCCCAATTAAAACCATTGGCTGTGTCTTTATTGGGCGGCCCATAAGATTTTGGTCAACAATTGGTCCATTAACAAATATTATTACAAAAATATAACAAAGAGGAAAGCTTTTTTAGATTCTTCTTGAAATTGACTTGAAGGTCCATAATGCAATAAAAAAACGTCGTAATCATAATTAAAATTAAATTAGCATTATTATTTTAAAAAAGTCAACTAATAAAAACTGAAATGTATGAAACCCATACTAATTAGCGCGGACTAAATCTATATCATCATCACTCCAGAAATAATTAAATTAGTTCCAAGCTTTCACTTGCAGTACAAAAGGTGGATGAAATATAAATCCATTGTTTACTTCCTTCATGTTTTCAGATTTATTTACTAAACAAAATTTCTTGCATTGACAATATGTATAGATATGACTGATATAAATAAAGCAATTTAAATACTAACATGATAAAAATCAGATAAAAATAGAAATCTAATAAATTTTCTCTTGATATATAATGAGACATGTATTTCAGAATAAAACAGTTTTGATATATGATTAGATGTATATTTTTTAAAAAAAGTATCTTCAAACAGTAAAAATAACAATTAGTAATCTTGAAAAATAAATAATAATAAAATTTTTACAGGTGATTGGCTTGCACCATTCAGCCATACTAGTTTTCACTTATTCGTAGTAAATACAATGTTTTTACTCAATGCAATTAGACCTTTTATTCTGAAAGTCAAATACATTGAATATTACTTTAAAACCATTATAAAAGCTATTAATTTTAGCAAAACTAGTATGAAAGCAATTAATTCTATCAAACTTTGACTTGGTTTCAAATAGTTTATAAAATTTAAAGGCTGCACAATTAGTAGTTTCTCATAATCTATTACTATATATTTATATAGTTATTCTAGGCCATTATAAGACATATACTAATAGATTAGAGTCATTTTATAAAATATTAATTTATTTCTAATGAATAAAGGCACATACTAATAGATTAGTACTTTGGGTAAAATTACACTCCAATTTGAGTATTAATCACTAAAAAAAATGCTTAAACATTTTATAAGCCTAAACAATTCGAAATCCATTGATCATTCTCTATTAAGACTCTCTCATATATATCTACAAGTGAATACCTAACAGAGAAGTTAATTCTCGAGTCATTTTTATGAGTGCTTATCTATATAATTCAATATTGACAAGAATTCATCATTCCATGCAATAAACAGTTTTATTAACATAAAATTCACTCACTGGATTACATTAAATAAGGATTAAACCTATACATTCAACATGATCATAAAATACAAATATAATGAGAACTTTAGTGAATGGATCTATTAAATTATCCCTAGGTGGTACTTTCTAAACAACTTCTTGCTTCTTTAGCATATCTTTGATATAATGGTATTTTCCTTCAATGTGTTTTGCCTTGGAAAGAGACTTAGGATCTTTCATGATATCAATGGCTGATGTATCATCACAAAAAATCATAATTAGTCATTCCACACATTGAACAATGTGAAGGCATTTCAAAAATTTCTCGAAGTAGACAACTTCCCTTGTAACTAGATTTACAACTACATCTTCAACCTCGATTGTGGATTGGACAACACAATCTTGCTTCTTGTTTTTTCAAGAAATAACACCACCTCCAAAACATTAACACAAACCCTGATATAGATTTTCTAGTACCTACACATCCTTGGCAGTCAGAATCAGAATAATCAGTTAACTCCATGTCTCTGGCTTAATATGTCAAATCAAATGATTTTGTTCATTTCAAATACCATAATACACACTTTACCCCATATCAATGGCTCTTCCTTGGATTAGACTAAAACCTATTGAGAATTCCAATATGGATATGCAAGATCTGGCCTAGTACACATTAATGCATACATAAGACTGTCAATAGCTAAGGCATGGGAAAACATGGTTTCATCAAGTTTCTCATTCAAAAGTCTAGACAATCAGCTTTACTCAATTTCTGTGTCACATCAAGAAGAATATTTCTATCAAAATAATAATCCATCTTAATCGAAGTAAAAGATTATCAATATGCCTTTTTATGATAAATTGAGTTTCCTATGCTTCTGATCCCTTGAGATATATATCCTAAGAATATACAAAACTTCACCAAGGTCTTTCATCTTAAATGTATCGAAAAGCCAATCTTTGATTTCTATTAGAACTGATCTATTATTCCTTCTTAACAAAATACCATTGTTACAGTGAAATTTGGTTTCGTATACCCAAATCTCAGTCAACAGGAGCAATTCTTGAAACTCCGGACTATAAGTGTGAATACAAGTGCAAACAAGAAAAGGGAATGAGAAAAAGGAATAACGATGGACACTAGAAGCTTTTTATCATGATTCGGCTAAAGCCAGTATAGCCCCTACGTCCATAGTGATTTTATTTGCTGTTATACAGTGATTTCTCTATGTAATTCAATAGAGTTACGATACCAATACTCTCTTACTATTTTAACAAAGCCTCTGCCTTTATTCTTTTCTTGCTTTCTTGTTTGCAATGATCTTCCCCTCCTATTTATAGAGGTTGGGAGGTTACAGATGTAATTTTACAAGTTGTAAGTATATTACATCAAATAATAAATGGATAAGATAATATAGACTCCTACAATTTGACTTTTGCAGATTATTTTTTACAAGTGGGTCCCTCAACTACTTTTCATAGGTTGGCTTTGCAAGTTGTCTAAGTAGATACTTGCCTCGTGCTCAATCCTAGCGGGGCTTTTAAATGGGTAAGATGGTACATTCTACGAGCTGGAGCCTTCGTCCTGGGGTCATCACAGTCCTTCGGGTAGTGAGGTCAAATTCACATTCAGTGAAGTGAGCTCACACTAGGCAAGCTGTTGGCTACGCGAGCCGAGACTCTTCTTGTGAGCTCGGACTTCTACCTTGGCCTTGTACTACATCCCAAGCTTGTGGTTAGTGAATTGGTGCCTTTGTCATTTGATCTTAGTCTTTAAAAGGTCTGGCCTCCTCCGGTTGGTCTTGTCTTCTATTGGGCTTTTACCAGTCCATTTATGTGATACCAAAAAATGCTTATAAGAACCATCCGCATATAAAGTGAGAAAAACAATATTAGCTCCTATTATTTTCACATATACACAATGATCCTTAGGATCTTGAATGAAGCCATAAGCTTCGACTGTCTTATGAAATTTGATATTCCATTGCCATGATGTTTGCTTCAATCCGTATATTGACTTTTCCAATTTTTATTACCCTTTGACTTCAATTCCACATTGCTAGCTAAAAGATTTGGTTTAACAACTTCCTCTAACTTTTCAAGAACTTCTATCCTCTTGATGATCAATCTTATTAATCAAATGCTCAACAGACCAATCACATTTGGCCAAAGTATAATAATCCTTTATAAAGTCAAGTAAAGAATTCACAATAGTGGAGACAATGGTTTTCTCATAAATGACCAACTTATCAGATATAAGTACTATATCATTTACATGTTTTCTCGTGTTAACCCATTCTTAACACTTAGCTCTAGTGAATTTCTTCCACAAAATATTCACATGAAAATAAGATTTTTTCCTATACTTGGTTTTCAATTTATTTAAGATCTCCTTAGTAGTCTGAATATTAAAATAAGTCATTCAAAGAGCCTTACTAAGACCACTAAGAATATAAGATTAGAGAAATCATTGGCCATTTTCTAATCATTAAATTTTTTTAGATTTTTCTCATATTTAAGACATTTTCCACAAAAGTCACTTGTTGGGGGCAAAATAGTGGGTACATCCCAATAAATTAAATCCTTGTATCTATAAAAAGGTTAGCTTCATGTCAACCCTTTGTTTCCAAATTACATAATTAGTACCATCTAAAACTTCTAATTTCAACAAGTCAGCAAATGCAAATCCACCGCTAGGCATAGGCAAAATAACACTTGACATTCAATCATGTAATAAAAAATTAATTCACTTACTTAATGGGGATTTGTGAAACAAATTCACACTTGTAATGTCCAAATACTCTCACTTATCTGATGGGATTTCATGAAAATATCAGGACAATACAAGTAATAATATTAATACATTTAATTGCATTACTTGATGTAGATTTTGCAAAAACAATCACATACATCCATAATTAAATTATTGTCAACATTATTTTAATATCTAATCATCAAATCCATAAAATGTAATGATAAATTCTAGCAAATATGAAAAAAAAAAACTAGAGTATATAACAGCAAAAAATAAAAGAGTTCTATGGAAACTAGCATAGGAGAAACTATCAATTTAAAATGGTAAATAACAATTTCTAATAACAAAATACCGAAATGTGGCTTTGTTACTTTCAAATAAAAAGAAGAAGAGATTTTCAAGTTGGTTTTGTCAAGATAGTATATGTTTCAGTATTTAAAAACAAGATGCTTGAATAAGGGTGTTAGTGGATATTTGTTTATAATGTGTCCATATACATGTTAGGCCTTGTAGCTAGCAAGTTTACTATTGCAATCACAACTAAAATATGCATGAACCCTTTTAAATAAAAAATTTATATAGCATTGGAATAATCTTTATAAAAAAAATATTAACATAAAGCAGAGGTTCAATTACTTATATTCAATGAAAATACAATAATATAAATACTAACTTGAAATGATGACAATCGAATAAAAAATAAAGATTCAATAAACCACCTCTTGACAAATGATATATCTACAGTAAAACACCTTTAATATATAATTAGAGGTATATTTTTTAAAATAGTATCTTTAAACAAAATATGTGATAATTCTTTTCAAATCTTTAATAACATAATCTTCTTAAAATAATAACTAGTAGTCTAAGAGAATAATAGCGGAGTATTTACAAGTAATTGACTTGCACCATTCACTTGGACTGATTTTCTTGCAGTCTTATCTATAGGACCTCTCAAGGTATTTATAGATTAGATTGTCTCTTCACCTGATAAAGAGGAATATCATTTACCACAATTTTCTATGACTAATTAATCATTTCATTAATATATAAAACACATACTCATTGTATAGATATTTCACTTACTTAGTTGTAGTAAATACAATGTTTTTACTTGATATAATGAAACCTTTTATTTTGGAAGTCAAATACAAATATTATTTTGAAACTCTTATGAAAACTATTAATTTTAACATAATTATTATGGAAGCTGTTACGGATTGTAACAGATTGTGCAAATATTCCTTTATTAATAGGAGCTTGATTATAGGATAATATTCCTTAGTTAATAGGAACTTAATTATAAGAATGTAATTAGTTAGAAGATAGGGATTTGTTAGCTATTATTTCTCCATAATTTTCTTTCCACTTTTGTATATATATTGTACATTCTATGTGAATCAGATCATCCTTTTCCAGCATACCTTGTCTTTGTTACATGGTATCAAGAGCGGGTTTCAAAAAATTTATTTCCAAAATCGTCGTCTGACGCATGCGTGGTAGCCATACGCTGCTTGTGTTTTCTGCCTTGCGAGCCACGCACCGACATGTGAAGGCACATGACCGGTACTCGCCATTTTTACTCCCCTTAGCCAATGATCCCGTCGTGTCACTGGTCTATTTAGGTGATTTTTTGGTGTTTTCCCTGATGAGTTTTTCTGGTGTGGGTACTATTCATCTCCTCTGTTTGCTACTATTCCACTGGTTGATATATTTGGCTACTGATTCTTAATCTATTCTGAGTATTTCTGACCTGATTTGGTCCTTGGATCACTTGGGAGTGTTCGTTTTCCTGGCTGTCCAGTTAACTGTTTGTCTCTTTGGCATTTGGTATCTTTTTTTTTTTCAATTTTGTGACTGCTGGTTCTGATTCCTCTGATTTGTTTGGCCCTGTTTGAATATTTGGTTGACTTCCCTGTATTTGGGTAATCTTGCTTTGTGGCTGCTTTGTGTAAAATTTCCTTCATGGCAGACACTAAACCTATAGTTATGGCTGAAGTGATTCCTGTGATGACAAAAATCACTGAACATAAACTCAATGGCTCCAACTACTTAGATTGGAGTAAGACTATTTAAGTATATCTACGGAGTATTGAGAAAGACAATCATCTTATCTCTGACCTTCCTACGGATGATACTCGGCAAGCTTGGCTCCGAGATGACGTAAGATTATTCTTACAGATTCGTAATTCCATTGATACTGAGGTGCTTGATTTGATAAATCATTGTGAGTCTGTGAAGGAGTTAATGGAGTATTTGGACTTCTTATATTCTAGGAAGGGAAACATATCTTGTATCTACGAAGTATGCAAGTCCTTCTATCGAGGAGAACAGTAGGATAAGTCTCTCACTGTATACTTTATGGAATTCAAGAGAACCTATAAGGAACTCAACATGCTACTCTCATTTAGCCCTGATGTTCGAGTTCAACAAGCTCAAAGGGAGAAGATGGCAGTTATAAGTTTCTTGACTGGCCTCCACCCAAAATTTGAAGCTGTTAAGTCTCAAATTCTTTCTGAGTCTAAAATCTCCTCTTTTAAGAAATTTTTGCTAGAGTTCTTCGAATAGAAACTCTACAAAATACTTAACCCATTGCTAGTAACAGTACTCTAGTCAGTTGTGGCGGTTCTCGTAGTGGTGCTCGTGGTGGTTCTCGAAGTGGATTAAATAATCGTGACCGGAATGTGGAGACTCGAAGTCAAGAGTCAGGAGAAGTTAAGTGTTTTTACTGCCATGAGATGAGACATACAAAACGTACTTGTAGGAAGCTTTAGAATAAGAATAACAAAGGATAATCTGCCCATGTTGCATCATCATCTGATAAGACTGTTATGGTCTCTACTGATGAATTTGCCCAATTCACTAAGTATCAGGAATCATTGAAAACCCCTACTCCTACTAATGTTTTTGCTGATATAGGTAACTCTACTACATGTCTTCTTTCTTCATCGTCAAACTGGGTCATTGATTCTGGTGTGTCAGACCACATGATAGGTAATCCGAGTCTTTTTTCCACTTTTCATACCCATGCCTCTTCATCTCATGTTACTATAGCTGATGGGTTTACTTCTCATATCATTGGGTTTGGCACTATGGACATAACCCCGTCCATTTCGTTACCTTCAGTGTTGTGTTTACCTAATTTTTCCTTCAATTTGATTTTCGTTAGTAAACTTACTCGCATCTTGAATTGTAGTGTCTTATTCTTTCCTGACCATTGGATCTTTCAGGATCTTATGACAAAGAGGATTATTGGTAAAGGTCATGAATCTAGAGGTCTTTATGTGTTTGACACTCAACTACCAAGGTCTCTGATGTGTTCTCATTTGTCGTCCCTTTTTGAGATGCATTGTCGATTGGGTCATCCATCTCTCCAAGTTTTAAAGAAACTTTATCCCCAGTTTCAGGATTTATCGTCTTTGTATTGTGAGTTATGTCAGTTTGCCAAATATCACTATCTTCCTTTAGGGTCTAGAGTTAATAAACAGGCTGCGTCCCCATTTACATTAGTCCATTATGATGTTTGGGGTCCTTGTTCTACTTTGTCCCAAACTGGTTTTAAATATTTTGTTACTTTTGTTGATGACTACTCTCGTGTTACCTAGCTATATTTAATGAAAAATCGTTTTAAGGTATTTTCACATTTCTATAATTTTTGTGCTGAAATAAACACACAATTTCACGTCTCTGTACAAACCTTGTGAAGTGATAATGCCAAAGAATACTTATTCAAACCATTTCAGTCTTACATGCTTCAGCATGGCATCCTTTATGAGTCATCTTATGTTGACACACCAGCCCAAAATGGGGTTACTGAACGAAAAAATAGACATTTGCTAGAGGTTGCTAGAGCTCTCTTGTTTCGAATGAACATTCCAAAACCATTTTGGGCTGATGCTGTCTCTACTGCTTGTTTCTTGATTAATCGATTGCCATCCTCAGTTCTTGATGGAGAAATCCCTTATTCTGTTCTTTTCCCATTCAAACCTATTTTTCCTATTGAACCTCGCATATTTGGTAGTACCTATTTTGTTCGGGACACTCGGCCTTACCTCACTAAGCTTGACCCTAAATC
>JANHAO010021280.1:0-12569 GCA_026873985.1 Saraca asoca | reverse complement strand
TATCTTTTAAAGCTTATTTCATATTTCATTATGTTCACTTTGTGATAAATATTTTTACAGTTATATATATATATATATTTGGACGAGATTTTTAAATGAGATTTTTAGGTGAGTATGTGATTGTTTACTCATGGAGTTTCCTAGAAACTCACTCCTTTTGTTTCCATGTTTTTCAGTGCCAGATGAATGTCAAGTTCCCTCTATTCATTTGATCACCTTTTGCGGAGATTGACAGGTATAAATTGGTGTTGTGATATAGTAGTTGGATAGGAATGCATACACAAATGTTGTACATGTTGTCTAGTTGCCCAGTAGGATGTGATTGTATACTCTGGGCCATTGTTTGGTATTATGTTGTTATATAGGTTCGATGGGCAAGTAACCCTTGATGATTGTTATGTGGGCCATGTGGCCAGGTGTCCAAAAAATAGAGGAAACTCTGTCGAATTTTCGATAAAGAATATAAATTTGTATTGAATGGTTAATAGAAATTTTGTACATTAGTGTTATGTCAGTGTCATATGGTAAGGCTTGTAGGGGGTTTCCTGAAGGAAAAGGCTTCCTAATAGTGACCTTCTACGACAATCATGTGCCCAGGATTGGGGCGTGACAAGAAGCAGTTCACACCTCGATGCCATCTCGCTACAATCTTCTAGGTCAAGCACAAAATGCTGAAACACTACATCACTTGCTTCAGACGTGAGGTGAACAATGTGGAAAAGCCCTCAGACAAGGCCATCCTAATTACTATTTCTGAGATGGTAAACTATTCAAAAGTCTGTACAAGTCCCCGATTGATAACCTGGGTGAGTTCTATAAGCGGGCAGTGAAGCAGATCAGATGGGATGAAACCTTCAGCCCACAAAAGCCCGAGTCGAATAGCTTGACTCAAAACAAAAGAAGAGGCCATTGTGGGAATGGGAACGATGATTCCGATCATCAGCTCGCCAAGAAGAGCAAAGATGAGTGACCCCTATTCCAAGCTCACCACAACACCTATAGCATCTTGTCAGACACTCAGGACAAGATCTTTGCAATGGAAAGGGATAAGGAGGACTTCGAAAAGCCTCTACCCTTGAAGACTCCCAGCAAGTCTAGGCTCAAATGAGGAAAATTCTATGCATATCACAATAAGTTCAGACTCATCACTTCAGAGTGTTAGGCACTGAGAAATGCTATCGAGGACCTCATCAAGAGAGGTTGTTTGCATGACTACGTTGTGCAGCCCTCCAAGCAACAGTATGGATCATCCCGATGGGATATCGAACAAGAGCAATCTCCTACTATCAAGACAATCCTTTAAACTCTTGTACTCATTTGTAAATTGTATAAACATTTTGAATACAACTACTGATGTTAAGTTTTCCTTTAATAGGTGAATCACCTATTTGGCACCCTTTTATTTGGGCACAAGATCGCCCCGACCATAAGATTGGTCACCCCTTTTTATTTGGCCACAAGATCAACCCGAGCACGAGATCGCTCATTTGTTAACTTTGCAGCTCTCATGTGAACTCAATTAAGTCGTAGCTCTCTTGTGCACTTATCTATTTGGCCATAAGATCGGCCCGAGCATGAGATCTCTCATTTGTTAACTTCGCAGCTCTCATGCGAACTCAATTCAGTCGTAACTCTCTTATACACTTATCTATTTGGCCATGAGATCAGCCCGAGCATGAGATCGCTCACTTGTTAATTTCAAAGCTCTCATGCGAATTTATTATCTAATGATTTTTGTACTAATGTGTTTATTTATTTGGCCACAGGATTGGCCCAAGCACAATATTGCTCCAGTTCGTAACTCATGCTACCTTCTAACTACGCGCAGGTTGCACAGATGGTTCAAGCCAAAGTGTTTGCAAAAGAAAAATGACAACAACAAGCAGAAATTTTATTCATTAAAAGACCTCAACGAGGCAGATGTACATCAGAAAGCTCTGGATACAAACTAAGCAAAATACAAGGGGAAAAGCCTATGACTAAGAAGAGAGATTGGCCATGGAGGGCCGCACCTCAGCTTATTAGAGCCCGTGTGCCACAACTTTCTTCTTCCAATGCACAATCAGTGGTAGTGATACAACCTTTCACCTTTGACCACCTGCCCCTCCTGAAAGAAGCTAATCAGGAAGCCCCGGGGGCTTGGCTGATTGAACAGTTGCTTCTCGACGGAGTTGGGAGAGCATAGTCTGGGATCCATATGAGATCCTTCCATCTTACCAGGGAAGATAAGTCTTCTAGGCTGTCTATGCAGCAAACCATACATGCCTCTGAGGAAGGCCAGAATGTCGAAAATGGTGGAGGTTTATCAGGGAACTCCATAGTTTGCTCAAGTGCAAAATCAAAAGGGATTATCACTCCCTTATATAAAGCCAGGGCCGGCTCTACCGAAGAATCCAGACTCACTCCCCCAACCATCATCATTAATGAGCCTCGAAAAAGGATAAGTTCACTCAGCAATAGCTACTAGACATGTGCTACTAGAAGCATGGCCTAGAACAGATGAATCGACAGTCTCGGAAAAAGGCTTTGACTAATCTGGAATCGAAAAGTTTCAACTTTCAGCCCGTTGAGCAAGCTGAGAGTTAGGGGGCTTATGTTATATGTGAAAATTGGTTCGATCCAAAAGAGCTTGCGAGAAGCCCAAGAGCGGTGAGAGGACCAGCTCGAAGTATGCCCAGAATCACTCTGCCACCATGTCGTATCAAGAAGCAACCTCATTAGGCCGAGTTCGTGTGCGAAGAAGCAAGCTCGGGTGCTCCATTTTGAAAAGGGGTAGGCGACCTAGCTGATGAAGCATGATCAATGACCTGGAAGCTTGCCAAACAGAGGACTAGTTCCCACCTCGCCCTAACGGACAACTAGGGCCCCGCCTGCAGAAGACAATCTACAGCAACTGAAAAAGGAGATTCAGCCTGTACACATTGTCTTGTACATTAAATATTGATGTAATTTATTTACTGCATATGTAATTCCTATTGTACTCTTTCATCCTCTATAAATACAAGGAAAGAGTTCCTCTGTAAAGAGAAAGGTCGGACCATGCTGAAACTCTGCCAAAGCAGAGATCAAACATTGTAACATTATAAAAATACTACCTCAATAACAAGCTACCATGGACATAGGGTCCAGTGATATCCAAATTTGGTTGAACCATGTTAAATCCTATGTTTTCCTTCTGCTCTTCCCTTCCTCTTTGCCATTCTTGTCATTTTTATTGTACTCGAACCGGATAAAGGTCAGAGATCCTGAAGAATACCCTCGTTGATCGGAGTTTAGACTATTACCAAAATCCGATGTCAACAAGACTTCAATTATTTTGGGCTTACTCATGCCCTGACCCAATTCTAGTTCATGGGTCATATTCCCATCAACCAGTTTTGCCATTTGCATGAGGAAACTTCTGATCACATCTTTTTGCAATGCTCTTTTGCCAAAGTAGTTTGGTTTGGTTCAAGTTTGTTCTTCATTGGATTCAATGTTGTTTAACATCTAGTATGAATTATCCTCATGTAATTAAGGAGTTACTGGTCCAATTGCAGTCATCCTATATACTATTTGGTATTTGCAAAATCAGACATTGTTCTACAATGTTGTTGTTCACCCTACTGAAGCTCTGGCCCTGATCAAGAGATGGCAAGTAGAGTATTATATACAAGATCAATGAGTTAAAAAATCCAAGCAGTCCCTGATAGACTTATTTCTTTAACCATTTGTTGACTGGTTTTCTAATATGATAATTTTCCAAGCCTCTAAATGCAAGTTTCAGGGTAGAGAGATAATGCAATGTAGGAGTTTGTTTCTCAACGACAAGATCTGTTAATAGAGGGGAGTTTTTCAAAGTGATATGGCTTCAAATCCTCCAATGCTTCTCTTGTATGCTGTGAGGGCTTTTCTTAAATTATGTCCTGCTAGTAGTACCACTCATATTATTTTAGCAACTAAACATCAAGATATAAAGAGATGGATTTCTACTGGATGTGTCTTGCAGGGACTATGGAGGAATATCTGTTATGTCATTAGTGTTCCGATGCAGCAGTATGCAGGCCTCAATTGGCTTCATCCTTCCTATAGTCCAGTTGGTAGCTATCAGGTTTTTAAAGTTTGTAAGGGGATGGGATGTTTATGTACTGATAGGTGGGTTTTCTTTCCTATTTAAGCTTAGCTTTTCTGTTTCAAGTGTAATAAAAGAAATATAAAATATTATATTGGATGCAACGGATAATGTGCTTTAGTTTAATTGTTTCAATTGAGATTTTTTCAAATTTATTTTTGTTTCAATTGAAAATGACATATACTTCAATTAACATATTTTATTTCATTATGCATAGTTTCATCTTATATATTTTTAAAGTTATAATAATTACCATCAATACACACATACAGTATCTATATGTATGCGACTTGTTATAAATGTTAGTTTTGTTATGTACAAATTTTAAGAAAAATATTTATTAAAACTTGTGTTAAGTATTTTCCTCTATATATTTTTATACATATTCAAAGTTTAAGAATAAAGTAGGTCACATTAGCTATTATAAAGTTATTTTTGGCATATTTGTTTGTAAAAGAATAAAATAAAATTTATTATTTATGAATGTTGATTCTTAATTTATTTAATTAATCGATAATTTAGTGCATATGAAACTTTTATATTTAATGAAATGTGACATAAAAATACAAAGACAAAACTAAAGGAATTATTAAAATTTACATACATATTTTGAGAGGTTAAATGGAAGGAGAGGTCAGCCAATCAAAATAATATTGCTATAGTGAAGTATATATGTTTTGGATGAAATATTCGATCACTAACATAAATATTAAACTGAATGCCGTAAACCAGGCACGCAAAATAGCAAATATTCTTGGATAAGAGCAAATTACAGAAACTACCAGCAACTAAAACTGCAGTATTCATTGCCTAGGCAAATGCAAATGTCATATTCTGAAGCGCTAAAATATGATGAGAAACACTAACTTCCAAGAGGATCAAAATACTTCTTGGAACCTAACACTATAAAATTCTGCTTCTATTCAGATATGGAGAAATCTCGATCAACCTTCTCACGCTTGACAACTTTTAAAGGCCTTCTAAGTTGACATTTGATGTGAGATAAAAGATGCCAGCATGCAATCATCACTATCAGCATCTATTGCAGACTTTCAAGGTGTAATCAAGCTGGAAGAAGGAAATTCTATGTCATTCTCACAAGTGACTGAATTTGTGTCTTGTACGTGGAATATGGGCATCAGTCTTGTATAAGTAATAGAGTACAATCAGAATTAATACTCAAATGGACTAAACAGAACATCATACAAGTATAAATCTTACATGAACACCAATTTCATCATTCACACTCACGATCCTTTCAATATCAGTATTAAGTTCTAATATAGCCTAAAATAATCTATGGTCTCTAATCAACATACTTAAGTCAATCAATTAGGTCTAGTTGATGAAGCGGCTACAGTTGGCGGGACCCCAACCAATCGACCGAATGCTTCAGGTCAATCGACCTATATGCGATACTTGGCTAAAGGAGGGCTCAGCAAATTAATCGCCTAACCAACATATGGCAAAAGGCGTGACTCAGTGTCACAAGCCAATGGCTCTTTAGTCAAAATCATATGGCACATGATGCAAACTTTTGGCTAACATGTCAGCTTTCCAATAAATTGGAGCCATACTTGGATAAATAATCGGAGCATTGAAGATTTTGTTGTCCATATAACCAAAATCCCATGCACAACATGTCCGCAAGTCAACATGTGCATATAATCAAAGCACTAGCGCAAATGGAGTCTCAAAAAACGTACCATACAAGGAGCCTCTAGTGTATATAGAGAAAGGACTGTTTTAAAAATAAGGAGAGGGGTAACTCCATTTTATTAATATATGCCTCCTTACATAGTTTTAAGTGTGTAAAGGGAGTATCTCTAAGCTCCACACTTTGATCCTTAACCCAAGTTATAGTGCTCACCCGATCACCAGATACACCCCTTTAAAGAGTATTCTAAGCAAATGCCCTAATGGCAAGAGTAAATATACTTTTTCTATGTTGACATAAGGACTTTTCTCCTAATTCCTAAGGGTTCTAATGCATCATCTCATATGGCTGCAAAGATAAAAGTGCAATAAAAATGCAAGGATTGCAACCATGCATTTTTTTACTTATACTGGACAAATGATTAATGCTAAAAAGATATAAATACTCCAAAAATAGAAAAAAATTGAAAAAAATAATCTACAAGTGCATTTGCTCCCAAATTCACACCACAAGGCCTGTTCATCTTGAATACTTCAATTCAGCGCCAAAGAATTTCCTATCACTACCATATAATATTCATCTCTACTTGGTGATAAATACAGCATCCATACTCTTTTTGATATCCTGTGGATTTCATAAAATAAACTACTCTTCATGCTTGATTTTTACGCCAAGTTTTGTCCAAATCAAGCATGCTTGCCTATTGAATTGGTTCATAAGGCTGATTTGTAACATTCTCCCCCACTTCAAATATCAATGCCCTCATTGATGTCTCAATCTAACATAGCTTCCATGAATGTTTCTCTTTTCAAGTGCTAGCTTCTTGAATCTTCATGTGGGTCTTCAGCTTGCTCCACCCAAACTACTTCTTCGACCACTCTGCTTGTCACTTTGAGCCAACATCATTTGAAAGGCTTTGATGAATGGCACCCTTAAGTTAACATAGCTTTCAAGATCATTGTCAATCCGTTGCTTCTTAACTCCTCCTTTGACTTCCTCTTGACTCTGTCTCCTCAAACTTACACTATTGCATATTTGTTTTCCCTCCATAACCTTTAGGTAGTTGCCTCCACAACTTTAGTGTCTTCGATGAAACTACCTTTGTAGACTTTGTATTCTACCTCTATAAACTTAACTTCATTGTCCTACCACAAACTCATGTGTCACTATCTCCCCAACTCTCCCAGCTCTATCGCCTCTGCAACTTCACCTATCCCACTGCCTCTGTAGCATTCAAGTTGTTACTTCCATAACTTCTTCTTGCCTTACTGCCTTTGCAACTTGCAACACATTGTCCCCACATAATTCTTGATTCAACTTACTAACTTTGTAGCTCTCAAGTCAACTCGCTACCTCTATAGCTCTTGAATTGACTCGCTACCTCTGTAGTATAAGTAAGTGCTACCTTTATCACTTGTGAGCCTACTTGGTATTTTGGACCTCTACTGACAGATAGCCCCACATTCAATATCAATACCATTGATGTGAGAGGCACAAGTCTCATACCTTACAAGTCTGCTCACGTTGGGTTTGATGAATCCACTATACTTCCATTATGCAACTTTCACACTTGATCAGACCCTCATGACCCTCCCTGAATTGATATCCTTGTGGTATCTCTCAATCATCATAGTCTTTTCAAAGTCGATGCTATCTTGCACCATAGTCCTTATGACCCCTTCTAAGTTTGTTCACTCAAGTGTCATCTTTTTGAAGCTGATACTAGATTGTCTCCTATGCCCCTCACAGCCACTCACTAGTATCATGCCTTTATAGCAACTTCTTTAATGATCAGTGCCCTCTCTCTTGACATTTCTTGAGCGACATCTTCCTCTAAAAATTCCTCTTTTAAGCTCATCCTCATGATGGCTACCCCACATCAACGGTTTTGATGGGGGTTGAGCATTGAACATCCTCCACTCTAGCTTAAGTTTCACTTCAGCTTGTGCATAAGCAATTGTGAATCCCATGGTCATTGCCTCAAAGTCTATATTACGACTATGTAGTGCTAGTCTACTACACCTTAAGGTCATGGTTGCAACTCCATTATATGACATGTAGCTCTAGCTCACTATGCAAGTATCATTGATTATTGTCATGTGACTATGATGTGCTAGCATTTCATCTCAAATCTTATGAATTAGTGTTGCAGCTCGCTCTCTACATCCACAGATTATGCATAATGGATCCCTCTTAGATCATCTCATTCCCTTCTAGGTTTACTCCTTTGAGTAAAATTCATGCCTTTTGACATAATTTTGGATCCTTTAATATGATTTGTCCTCTTAACACATCACAAGAGGTGTGTCATCCTGCAGGATATGTCAACTGTCTGTTGTGGCCATGCTTTCTCAAGCATGACTGTGACTTCACCCTCTAGGCTTCGCCAATGGCTAATATGTCCCTCATGGACATGATCAAGCATTCTCCACAAGACCAGGGCTTTTCCTGGGGCTTCCTCCTGCTAGATAGGCCTCACTCACCCTATCAAGTGATTTGCATTCTCTAGAATGGCTACTATGAATGAGTGCATAATTAATATCCCATATTGTACACCAAGTCTACCAACTTCTACATATGCTTGCACCTGATGCACCATTAATGCTCCCTCGAGTGTAATATCTCACACACTAGCCCTTGAATTACTCCAACCTCTTGTGCCTCTCATAGTCAAGTCCTTAATAGTATCTCTTTGCTATTTCCCACGAGTGTATGCTTCATCACAAACTCTCTATGCTTTCAACAAGCCAAATCTACCTCAATCATGGCTCACCTGATTTGCTCGAGCTTTGATACCAACTGTCTTAGGCTGATAGCTCTTTAGCTAAAATCATATGGTGCATGTGCCAACTTTTGTCCAACATGCTAGCCTTCAATAAATTTGAGTCATACTTAGATAAATAATCAAAGTATTAAGGATTTTGTCACCCATACAACCAATAATCTATTTACAAAATGTTTGCAAGCCAACATAAGTATGTAGTAGAAGCATTAGTGGATATCAAGTCTCAAAGAACATGCCACACAAGAAGCCTTTAGTACATATCGAGAAGGGATAGTTTTAAAAATAAGGACAAAGACAACTTGCTTTTATTAATATATGCCTCATTACATAGTTTTAAGTGTGTAGGGGGAATATCTCTAAGCTTCACACTCTGATCCCTAACCCGAGTCACAATGCCCACCCAATCATCAGACACGCTCTCTTTAAAGAGCATTATAAGCAAAAGCCATAATGGTAAGAGTAGACATACTTTTTCTAAGTTGATATAAGAACTTTTCTCCTAGTTCCTAAGAATTCTAATGCACCATTTCATGTGCACACAAAGATGAAAATGCAAGGATCGCAACCATGTACATTTCTACTTGTATTGGACAAATGATCTATGCGAAAAAGATAAAAATACCCCCAAAATGGAAAAAATTTGGAAAAATAATCCACAAGTACATTTGCTCCCAAATTCATACCACAAGGCCTCCTCTTCATACTTGATTTTTATGTTAAGTTTCATACAAAATTGAGCATGTTTGCCTGTTGAATTGATTCACAAGGCTGACTTATGACACTTAAGCATGCATGAACAATGTGATCACCGTAACTACCTAGTGGGAATCTCGCTGACGTTACCAATACTCTAGAGTGGTAAAACTCCATTTGTCTAATAGCATGCTAGTTGGTATGTTCGACATCTATATATACCAACAACTATCCCTTTTTCACATCATCTTCATTGCACTACTAAAACTCTATTGAATTACTAACTTGATCATTGAAGTGCACTTGACAGACCATTTCTATCATGTGTAACTATCTCTATTGTATTTAAAGGTCAATTTCAAACTTCTCTTTGCTTAGCCAATATGCCTCACTACTCGGAGAGTTTCATTTGATGCCATCTGTGGGCTCATCCTTATTTTTTCTCTACATGAAATTGGAGCAATGGCAAAAAAACTTTTAGTTTTTCTCCATTTCTTGGAGAAATCATATTGATTTGAATATATTCTTCAGGCAATCAATTTTCCTGACTGATACTTTTGAATTTCTCAAGCATCTCACTAGAGTTTCATAGATTTCTGTTTTGGAAGGATAACCAGTATCATGGGAAAATTTTTTTGGATTGTTCCCCAACAATCGCATTTGCAAGCCAAATTTTATCTTCAAGGTCACCTACAAAGGTTGACCATGACACTCAAAAATTGGATCACTCCAATTTTCTTGTGAATTTTTGGAATTTCTTTGTCAAAATATCTACATCAATGGCATATTTATTTTGAGAGCTTCATTTTCATTTGGATTTTGGTCAAAGAGCGATCATCCAATTGTTGCATTTGTGAAGAATTTTCTTCACTAAATGTTTTGATTCTTCATCAACTTTTGCTTGATCCTTAAAAGAGATTTGTGTCTACAATGTTTGTTCTAAAATTTCACCTATCCTTACCAAAATGGCATCTCCCAATTACATTATGATGCAAAATCCTATGACAATTATGTTTTTTTTTAGGCTTCACTCTTTGCTCATCAGAGTCAAAGACTCAAGAAACTCTTGCATGCCATAGCGATTCAAGATAAAAATTTCAAAAAGCAAAAACCATCCTTTGACACAAGCCTTGATCAAATTTTCTACTGTAACATTAAGAATTCTTCACAAATTGAAGAAACTATTGCACCAACAAGCTTGTGCATATCAAAGGAAACAAAAACTTGCAAAGTTCAAAGTTTATCCCTAAAAAAATACCAGTTGCTACATGGACTGATCGACCCACAAAGCCCAGAAGACAGTCAACTATCCAACCTACAAGAAAGGCTAGAGACCCCTTGAAACTTGCATATCTAAAGCATGATATTTCACACAGGGCTAGCAAAGATTCAAAGGAGTGTAGAACCCACAACGACCAACAAAAAGCAAGTACACATGAAACTGATCAATTGATTGTTAGTCACCTAAAAGGAAGGGACCACCCATAAAAACACAATAGGTACCATCACTCACTCTTAGATACATGCTAATCTATATTTCTCGTAAGCAATTACTAACTTAAATATTTGAGTATGCTCAACAGATCCATATTTGCCATGCATAGCTAGTTTTATTCATTGCATGATCCCTTGGTTATCATCGATTGACTTAAGCAAAAGGAGTTCAAGCAAGCCAAAGAACCCAAAAACTAAGAAATGGTAGAAGATTCATGAAAATAAGTTATGTGTCCAAATTGTAAAATGAAGGGAAGAAAATAGTGAAAAGCAAGAGGAAATAAAAAGATTGAGCCATAGGCTTAAAGTTAAAGACCGAGTAGACCCCTTGACACTAATACAAGATCAAGTAGATTCCTCGATAAGAAGATAAATTTGAGCAATCCCCTTGGTACTACATCAAGCCTGAGTAGATCCCTCAGTAAGAAGACAACTCTGAGCAGTCCCCTCAATACCATATCAAGTCCAAGCAAACCTCTTAGCACTAATACAAGATCAAGCAAATCCCTTGGTAAGAAAACAAATCTAAGTAGTCCCCTCAATACCATATCAAGCCAGAATAGATCCTTCGACACTAATACAAGATTCAGAAAATCCTTCGGTAAGAAAACAAATTTGAATAGTTCTCTCGATACCATATCAACCCCGAGCAAACCCCTTGGCACTAATATAAGATCAAGCATATCCCTCTGTAAGAAGACAGATCTGTGTAGTCCCCTTGGTACCACCTCAAGCCCAAGCAAGCCCCTTGGCATTAATACAAAATCGAGCACATCCCTTAGTAAGAAAATATATCTGAGTAGTCCCATCAGTACTATATCAAGCTTGAGCAGCTCCCTCGACACTAATACAAGATTGAGTATATCCCTCTATCAAAAGATAATTCTAAGTAGTCCTTTCGATACTATCTCAAGCCCAAGCAGATCCCTTAGTAAGAAGACAAATCCAAGTAGTCCCCTTGATGCCATATCAAGCCCAAGCAGACCCCTCAATACTAATACAAGACCAAGTAGATCCCAAGGTAAGAATGCAAGACTAAGTAGTTCCCTCGATACCATCTCAAGCCCAAGCAGCTCCTTCGGTACTGAAGGCAAATTTGAGCAGCTCCTTTAGTACCAGAAAACACCTGAGCAACTCCTTTATTATCAAATTTAAGTTGAGTGACCTTGACATTGAATTTAGCCTGAGCAACTCTTTCATAATCAAATTTAAGTCAAGCGACCTTGGTGTTGAAATTGGCCTTAGTGGCTCTTTCAACATCAATTTTAGGTTAAAAGACCCTTTCAACCTTAAGTTAAACCTAAATGGTGCAGAGAATAGTTAAACAAAGAAGACAAAGGGATTTTGAGCAAGCCAATTATCATACCCACCAGGGAGAAAGGAGACAAGTGACATAATTAAAATAGCCTTGGTCTCTGATCAACCTACTTCAGTTGATCAAGTAGGTCCTGTTGATGAAGCGGCAATAGCTAGTCAGACCCTGACCAATTGACCTAATGCTTTAGGTCTATCAACCTATGCATGAGACTTGGCTAAAAGAGAGCTTAGCAACTAACTACCTAACTAACATATAGCAAAAGGCATGACTCAGGCATGCATAAATGATAACACAAGATTTGACATAGTTAATTAGCCTCATACTTAGCATTGTAAGAGTTAGATTGTCATGTTTGCAGCTGATTTTAGATGCATTTTGTGTTTGGTGTCAATTGGCTCATTACAACATAATTCTACATTTTTGAGAGAATTGAACAGTTTCGGTATTTTGGCAATATCTCGAGCTATACATATCCAATTGACTTGATTCTTGTCTTGTAGGAAAGATAAGA
>JANHAO010021279.1:0-12580 GCA_026873985.1 Saraca asoca | reverse complement strand
TTTCTTTTGTCTCTTCCTTCTTTGAAGCATCCTTTCAATCTCTGGATCAAATTGAACAAGATTTTTAGGAGCTCTTCGCATAAAAGGAAACACTTACGCAAATAGAAACAAAAAGTAAAAGTAGCAAGAGAGAAGATTAGAAGTAAAAAGAGAAGAAAAGATTTAGATTAGCTTTTATTGCAAAACAAACTATTATTGATGTAGAGAGATACCTAGCAACGGCGCCAAAAACTTGATGTGTTATTTTTTGTAAGTGCATGGTATAGCTGTAGTAGAGATCAACGAATACAAGTTGAGTCCCACAGGGATCTTGTTATCAATTACTAGATGTTTGCAATGTAAGGTGGCTAAATCAAATAAGAATAGTAAAAGTAATAAAGAGATACAATGAAAGAGTATCAAGAAAACAATAAGTAAAGTGCAATTTTAAAAAGCGTAGGATTGAGGTTTCACTACACTTATGATCTTTAATAATTAATTGCAATCTTTCCTAATATGATTACTTGATTAATTGAGGATGGTTTAGCCTACATTAATTGCTAGCCTCTTTCAAGGTCTAATAATAGTATTTAAATTAACCCAATTGCCTACTTTTATGGTTTAGATTAATTTAAACCCTTTAAAATCTATGCAAACTGATTCAAATCCTAAAGAAATTTACTCTACTTTTGTGATTAAAATCTCTTTATTCAACTATTAGTTTTTCACTGATAATCTTCTTCTTTTGGTACTTAAACTATTTACCTAAGACATGATAAAACATTGGCCAAATACTTCATCAAGAACATAGTAGGCATAATAGTTGAATCAAATTAAATTAGGCAATCACAATAGAAAAACAATCATCAACATCAAAGAATCGTAATTGGCTTATTCCCAATGCTAGAATAGTTATCTACTCAGACATGATAGAAATAAGGACCAAATTCATTAATGAAAAGAATTACATAGAGTTTAGAACAAAGAAAGAAAGAAAGAAAGAAAACATGAAGATGAAAGAAGAAAACTATGATGAAAATAAATTAGGATTGTTGCAAGAACTTAAAACAAAGAAGGAATCCAAAATTGAACTCAAAGAATTCTCAAGAATATCAAGAAACTTGTAATCTAAGTAATCCTAATTAATGAAAACTAATGAATGTCTAATTGTCCCTTTAGACTGCTCAAGATTAGTTATACATAGTAATTTTCGGGCTTGGAACACGGTTGTGCTTCAGGACACGGGCTGGCAGAGTTTTGGGCTGATGCATTATAAATATTTGCTGGCTATTGCACTGAACATGGCCATATCTTAGGACATGGCCAGGTTGTGTTTGGTGATGGCTTCTTGGATTTTTTCAGCTTCAATGCATATTTAACTTGAACTCTTCACATCTTCTTCCATAGCTTCAGGACACGGGCTGGCAGAGTTTTGGGCTGATGCGTTATAGATATTTGCTGGCTATTGCACCGAACACTTCCATATCTTAGGACATGGCCAGGTTGTGTTTGGTGATGGCTTCTTGGATTTTTCCAGCTTCAATGCATATTTAACTTGAACTCTTCACATCTTCTTCCGTAGCTTCTTCTTAATCTAAGTGTTCTCCAAACTTCAGCTTTCATCCTCCTTTAAAGCCTCTTTTGCTAACCTAAAAAGACAAATACAAATTACAGTAGTGCCAAGAACAAACGAACTAAACTAAGACAAAAAGTGCAACAAAACCACAAATTAATAGCTAATTAAGAGGTGATAATTAACATAATTATAGGCATTTTACTCATTAATCATCCAAACTTGGGCATTTCCATATAATATTTCACTAAAATCTTGTTTGTTGATAGTGAAATCTGGTCAACTTGTAAAGTTCAATGGAAACCCTAAATTACAAGTTATGTATGCAGATATTAATAAGAAGGAGATAGGGAGAAAGGAAGAACAATGGACACCAAAAGCTTTTTAACATGGTTTGGCTAAAGTTAGTGTAGCCCTTATATCCATGGTCGTTTATATTTGCTTTTATGTGGTTATTTCACTGTTTAGGCTAGGAGAACAATAATACAAATATTCTCTTACTATTTTGGCAGAGTTTTTGCATGTACTTTCTCACCCCCTGTTGTAATGATTTCTCTTCCTATTTATAAATGTGCTCAGGATTATAAGTGAAATTTGATATATTGTAAATATGTCTATTCCACCATATTAGGCAATAAATGTTTGACAGGTAATAAATGATTGACAATTCATTATTGGACTACCGGGGCCTGATGTGTTAGTTTTGGGGCTAACTTGTCAGTTGAGAATATGTGCCTCCAGTTGCTGACTAGACTTAAGCATTCCGTACTTATGCTTAGGGTAGGTAGGTTGGTGTTCTGAGCTCACACTAGGTGACCTATTAGCTATGCAAGTTGGTCCCATTCTTAGGTTTAACCAAAGTGCACTTTCAGGGAGATGGTTGAGGGCTTACTTCATTTAGCAAGCAAGAGCTCTTCTCTAGAGAGTTGGGGCCCATTGCTTTGGTCTCATTCCGTATCCTAAGCTCACGATCTGCTATTTGATGCCTTTGCAAAGTGACCTTGACACTAGGCCATGGATGGATTGGTCTTCTCCCCCTTGAACTTGTCTACTAGGCTTTTGCCAGCCTACACTAGATAATACTAGAATATACCCATAACATTAGCTCCCTAACTCTCTGTTCATTCTATGCATTGGGAGCTGAGTTCGTTGGTAAAAGCTAAAGACAACGATGAACCATGCTATCATTTAGATTTCTATTTCATCATTTCACCTACCTATGCCATCATTATCACATTAAATGTGCACACTATCATATGGCTGCTAGTCTGGTGATGACTAAGCCTGGCAATGACTAACGTTCTGCCTTACAAGTTCTCAAGTAGTTATCCCTAATCTCGTTCTCCTGCTCTATTGATCCTACCATTATTGTTGCTATAAATCAATCATTTTATTCAAAATCCATTTCATCCCCATCCATTCTAGAACTTGACTCATCCTTTTGACACGGTAAGCCTTCTTAGGACTTTTGTTTTTAGAATGCCTTGTTTTATGGGTTTCTAGTATTGCACTGCTTGGTCTGACGACGAGTGGCTTTTTGTTGCTATAAATTTTGCCTAATGGTTTTCAAGCTATAGATTATTGGATTTAGCTTTTTATTTCCCTAGGATTTAGTAGTCTAATAGGCTTTGTTGGTTAACCTCCCCCCCCAAGTTTTCAATAGTTTAGATCTCTGATATGGTGGCTTAAGGCATGTATGATCTGTTGTATAGGAAAATGTCTAGCTTAGCTTTTCTAATATGGTCTACTTGAAGCAACTTGACTATTTGTCCTTTTATGTACATGGCTATAGTTTATAAATGCCAAGGTCACTGGATAGGGAGTGATAATGAGCCTAACTTCCCAGCTCAAAGTTAGGAGCTGGCACACATCTAGGTTGAAATAGCCTCTAGGAGCGGTGAGGTCAGTGAATAATATGTTCGTCAACCTGACCTTAGTGAGGGATAGTAGGTTGCTGAGAGCTCTTTAGATCACTCAATATTTAATCATTATCCTTTAACTGTTGAACTGGACAAATTCCGAAACATAGTTGAATATTACCGCTTCCCCAAAGGTTAGCATCTCATGACACTTTCCCCTAGTGATCATGTAGCTCATCCTCCTCGAGGATTTATTGCCATTAGTACTCGGCATCTCACTATTGGGCTCAAGTTCCCAGTTCACCCATACATTATTAATTTGTAAAATAGATTAAAGCTCTACCCATTCCAACTAATCCTAAACTCCTACTCTCAGCTCACTTCTCTTGCACTTGTGTACTTGAGAAATAATCTTCCTCCTCCATCTACAAGAGTTTTGTGCTACCTCTATAGCATTATGAGTATGGCTATCTAGATGGGATTTATTACCTCTAGGCTTGGAATATCGATTTCAAGAGGGTTTTACCCCTGGAGGATGCTATTGGCAAATCAAACATAAAGGATTATAAGACTCATTGGTTTTACATTTCATGCCCATCTTTGCATCCTCTTCGTAACTTTGGTTTTGTTCTAACGCTTGGTAAGCAAGCTATCATGAACTCATGTTATCATTTCTGACATTCTATCCTATTTTTATAAGTAGGGCTGGTAAGGAGAAGCCAACACTTGAGGCTGAGGAAGCTGCACTACTAGAGTGGTTTGTTGCTATAAACGATCTAAAAAATGATCTCAAATTTGATGACAATCTCCTTTGTTCCCATAAGCTCACTCCAGTTTTGAACACCAAGCTCACTAGAGAACTCAGAGCTTATTGAGTTAAAGAGATTGATCCAGTACATTTCAAAGACTACAAGAATATGGTGAAGCTTATCCTTTGAAAGCCACCTTCTCATGAACCTGAAGACCTTGAAGTCACTACAACCTCATTAGTCCTTGACGCTACTGTGGCCCTCATTAATACAAATAAGTCTCCTCCTGCCTTGACTATAATGCCTTCATAGGAGTTAACCTCCACCTCGTATCCTGAGGCGACTGAGATGGTTGAGGTTGCACCTCCATCTAAGCCCCCTAGCAAAAAATGAAAAGTAAATAAGGGAAAAAGGGTTCCCACCACTTCAAAATAGGTGGCTCACAGAGTCACAACTAAGGAGCATCTATCGAGCCTTGGCCTAAAGATGCAAGAGTATTTTCACTTCCTTCAAAGGGATGTAGAGGTGATCTTGGGATCCTGCACTAATCCCCAAGTTTTGGAAGTAAAGGAGGTCTTAAGTGAAAAGTTAATGCATTACACCACTCGTCATGGCTTGTTGGTAACTAATGCCCTTTTACCTTGATTTCTTTGCTCCTTCATAGTTTAACTTGATCCATTTAATTTTTCAGGGTGTGCTAGGAACAATAAAGATGATGGAAATGCTCCTGGCTTAAGAGGAAAAGAAAGCCAAACTTAAGGGCAACCTAGCTAGTGTAACTACTAAGGTGCTGGAGCTAGAAAATAGAGCAAGGAATGCCAAGGTCACTCAAAAAGAAGTAGAGGAAGCTTGATCTCATGAGGTGGCAAGTCATAAGGCTATTGCATCCAGTCTTAACAAAACAATTGATGAGTTATCAAAAGTAAAAGACAAACTGAATGTGACACTTCCGGGTGCTGAGGTAGTGATATAGTGAGTTGAAGCTACGACATGGTAGGCTGAGGTTGCTAAGAAGGAGGTTGAAGTGGCTAGGAAGGAAGTCACTCTGAAATAAGAAGAGGTCACTCAAGTTAAGGAATAGATCACTGAGCTAGCTCCGAAGGCAGTAGAGAAAGTAGAATCCAAAACCTCCTCCCTTTTCTTATATACATTGTAGGAGTGGCACCTAAATATGGACTTTTCTTTTTTAGGGAGGATGCTCTTAAGGAAATAAAGGGCTTCGAGAGGAGAGCTATGAAAGCTACGAAGGTCACTTCTTTTAACAAAGGTGTGAAGTCCGCAAGTGGAACCCCTCCTACTGAAGGTGCTATTCAAAGAGGGAGCAACTCAAAGGTTATGGAAACCCCTAATAATCAAATAAAGGATGACTTGCTTGCCCCATGTGTTAATCCTCCCTCCAACAAGAGCTCAGCTTCCAAAGATCAGACTTCTTAGAATACGATCATATAACTTTCCATCTCATTTTTGAACTTCGCATTTGATGTTGGACTTCATATTAATTTACCTCATTAAAGGAGGTATTTAATAAATCTTTTCATTTTTCCTTACCTTTCCAAGCACATCACATTGGATGTTCTATAAAAAATATTATATAGGCTATTATGGACAAATTCTTGCAAATCACAACTTAATAATTGTCAAGTAAAAAGTGCACCTGACAAAGTCAATTAACCTTGGTGAGCAAAATATGATAGATAATGGAAAAAAATATTAAGTAGATTGTATGAAGTTATACAAGTAGGCTGTAACCAGTAAATCATGAATACAAAAGATATGTGTCAAGCCAAATGGCTAGCAGATCGTATGAAAGCGTAGCAAGTCGCAAAAGAGTGTGGCCTCAATTTCCATAAATTGAATATAAAGATAGAAATGAGAGTGACAGCCTTAGTTTGCAATGAGTGCTAGAAGGCCATAAAAATGTCTCGCTAATAGTGAGTAGAATGCTCAGATTATGCTTTAGTTAGCATGAGTTCGAGTGATCAGTGGGTAATTAAGTGCACCTCGGCTGCCACAAGTTTGAGTGCTCAGTAGGCGATTAGGTGTGCCTTGGCTGGCACATTGAGCAAGTCGCATAAAGGCTGGGCCTTTAAATATGAAATCGCATAAGAGTTAGGCCTTTAAGTATGAGGTCACATGAGAGCTGCAAGTAATAAGTCACATGAGAGCTATAAACAGTAGGTCGCATGAGAGCTATGAGCAATAGGTTGTATAAGAGTTATGAGCAGTAGGTCGCATGCATGCTCTTCAACTTGTAATCCACGGTAATGTATATTTGCTTAAGCTAAGCAATGTATATTTGTTGGATTATCTTGGCAATGTATATTTGCCCAAATGAGGCAATGTATATTTGTTGGCTTTTCATGACAATGCATATTTGCCAAGCAAGATAATGTATATTTGCTGGTCAATTATGGCAATGTATATTTACTAAGCAAGGCAATGTATATTTGTCGTTACTCAACTGATGATAAATTGATCATACGAGTTACGCCTAGGCTAGTATACCATGATAATGCATATTTACCAAGCAAGACAATGTATATTTATCAGGTTAACTATAATAATGTATATTTGTTAAGCAAGATAATGCATATTTGTCATATCGACGTTGTTCGAAGGGTTGCATCTTAACAAATTGATTGTATGAGAGCTGCACTTCAGTTGTCTTGCCATAACAATGTATATTTACCTAGCACAATAATGTATATTTGTCAGATTAACCATGACAATGTATATTTGTTGAGCAAGATAATGTATATTTGTCAAGCAAAATGTTTAGAGGATGCGCCTTGGCCAATACAAATTGAGTTTGTCAACAAAGTAGTTCACTTTCAGTACCATGTTTCGCTAAAATTTTATTCAAAAATTAGAAGGCATAACAATTTAAAATAATTTTAATTTCTAGATATCTTTACAATATTAGAATATGGTTCTTATCATGAGTGACTATTGTTGGTCAGAAGCTCATTGGGGTTGTTGATATTAGTGTTCCATAGGTCACACAACATAGTCCCTAAATGATCTCTCTTGATTAGATCCTCGATCATATCTTTAAGTGCCTAGCATTTTGAGGTATTATGCCCAATCTCATCATAGGATATAGAAAATTTGTTTCTATTTCTGAATTTGTTGGGAACCTTTATTGGATTGGGCTTTTTAAAGTCCTCCTTATCCTTTTCTACTATGAATATCCTATCCTGAGTGTTTGATAGGATGTTATAACTTTCGTAGTGACTTTAATGCTGAGGTTGCCCGCTCCTAGCACTTTTTGTGGCCTGGTTATTAGATTCATGATTCTAGTTCTCTTTTTCATTCCCACCATTACTCCATTTATCCTTGCTATGGCCATTATTCTCATTTCCCTAATCAAACCTTTTTGAGCCAAAGGTCTGCTCCCACCTAATTTCCTTGGTGGCTTGCTCGTAAAATTCACCTAAGTCTTTCACTAGGGACTGGCATATCTCCTTGCATAGTTTCCCATCCTTGTAAAGTCCAGCTAAGATCGTTGTAAGGATGTTTTCATCTGAGGGATTCTGTACATTATTAACTTTACGTCAGAACCTAGTGATGTAATCTTTCAGTGGTTTGTCTATCCGTTAGAAGATTATTATGAGGTGATAGGACAATGCGAGCTACCTTCTTTGCACCTTATATTGGTTGAGGAATCTCCTTTAGCATTCCTCTTGATTATAAATCTTGTGAGCTGAAAGATTTTTGAACCATGCCTCAACTTGTCTTTACATGCCTTGGGTCTGTGCATAAGCCAATGCCTTAACTACATCGACTAACTCCTTCACAGTGTTTTCAAGCACCTCTTGATGCTAGTGCCAAGCTTGAACCCTGTTAGTCTTAAAACCAATAGGCTAGTGAGGGGTTAATGGTGCCATGTCAACAACAGCACCTATTGTTAAGTAGTAAAGGCACTCGGAGTAGGGAAAATAGAGTCCTCCAATGATAAGCCTTATTGCTCTACATGACCATCAGGTTGGCCAGTGGCAACACCAGTGCTCCTAGTGGTTCTTCATCTTACCATTGCAGTTGTCTAGTAGATCAAAGAGAGGGAATGTAGTTTAGGGCCCTCTTTCTAGTGCCAAAATGTTGATGATGAAACTTGGTCAACTTATAAAGTTCAATGAAAACCCCAAACTGCAAGATGTGAATGTAGATATGAATAAAAAGGAGATAGAGAAAAAGGAAGAACAATGGACACCAGAACCTTTTTATCATGGTTTAGCTAATGTTAGTGTAACCCCAACATCCATGGCGGTTTATATTTACTTTTGTGTTGTTCTTTCACTGTTTAGGCTAGTAGAACAATAATACAACTTTCACTATTTTGGTAGAGTTTCTGCATGTACTTTCCCACCAGTTATTACAATAAATTCTCTTCTTATTTATAGAGGTGGTTAGGGTTGGAAGTGTAATTTGATATATTATAAATATGTATATTATGCCATTTTGGGCAATAAATGCTTAACAGGAAATAAATGTATGGCAATTCATTGTTGGACTATTGGGGCCTAATATGTTAGGTTTGGGGGCTATCTTTTCAGTTGGAAATATGTGCCTGTAGTTGCTGATTGGACTTAGGCATTCTGTACTTATGCTTGGGGTAGCTAGCTTAGTGTTCTGAGCTTGCACTGGGTGACCTACCGACTATGCAAGTTAGTCCCATTCCTGGGTTTAACCAAAGTGCACTTTTTAGGAGATGGTTGAAGGCTTACTTCATCTAGCAAGCTAGGGCCTATTGCTTTGGCCTCGTCCTGTGTCCTAAGCTCATGGCTGGCTATCTAATGCCTTTGTGGAGTGACCTTAATATTAGGCCATGGATAGATTGGGCTTCTCCCCTTTGAACTTCTCTACTGAGCTTTTGCAAGCCCATGCTGGATAGTACCAGAATATACCCATACAATCATTCAACACAAAGTCATGAAAATTCAAGGGAAAACATAGGTGCATTTACTAACTTCTAAATATCATTATAGAATCATGGTTTTTATAGGATATGCTTGCTTTTGCTTGGGACTTTGTTATAGTTATTGAGGTCACTGTCCTCTAGGTTACACGACATAGTCTTTTAAGCGATCTTCCTTGATCAGATCATCAATCATATCCTTGAGTGCCTAGCACTGTGAAGTATCATGCCCGACCTCATTGTGGTAGGCACAAATTTGTCTGTCCCTGAGCCTGTTAGGAGTCCTTAAGGGTTTAGACTTTCCAAAGTCCTTCCTATCTTTTTTTTTGTTGCAAAGACCCCATCTTTTGTGCTAGATAGGATGCTATAACTGTCATGGCGACCATGACGCTGAGGTCACTCATTTATGGCCTTTTTCATAACTTGATTTTTAGAGCCATTATTCTGACTCTCTTTGCCGTTTTCAATGTTGCTTCTCTTTTTACTCTGATTGGAGCTATTCATTTTATCATTCTGGTTAGACTACCTTGTGCCAAAAGTTTCTTCCCATATGATTTCCTTGGTAACTTTTTTTATAGAACTTAGCAAGGTCCCTCACCAAGGACTTATATATGCTTTTATAGAGTTTACCATCCTTGCAAAGTCTTGTCGAGATTACTATCAGATGCTCTCATTAGAGGGGTTTTGTACATTGTTAACCTCATGCTTGAAACAAGTGATATAGCCTTTTAATGACCCATTCTTTCATTGAAAGACTGTTGTGTGGTGACAGGATGGTGCAAGCCACCTTCTCAGTGCTCTATACTGATTGATGAATCTTTTTTATTCATTCTTTCAAACTGTGAATGCTGTGAGCTGGGAGATTCCTGAACCATATTCAAAGTATGTCTCCTAGTGTTGATGGGAAGACATGGCACTTGATTAGTGGATTTGTCATCTGGAGATACATCTGAACATTGAATGCATCCAGGTGATCATATAGGTCACTATTTCCATCGTATTGTAGGACTGCAAGGATTTTAAATTTGTGAAGGAGAGGCTCTGTCTCAATTTCTCTAGTCAATCGTGTCCTCCCCTGATAGTGATCTTGATGGTCTTGAGCTAAAAGATGTTTTTTCCAATTGTTGTACCCTCTAAAGCATTTTTTTTCAACGATCAAGTTTTGTGTCTCATATCAATGGCTAGAGGAATGCTGGTCCATTTTGCCTTCTTGGTCATAGGAGTAGCGATCTAAGGTATCTCCCTAGCTATTCTTGTTCAAGCTTCCCACTCAATGTGAACTTTCATATTGCTAATTGTCATCATCTTTGTGAGCTTGGCAAACTTCTAATTTTGTTCATGAGTTGGAGTGGCAGACTGAATCTATGCACTGAATGACTCCTTTGGGTGCAATGACTTTGACCTACTTTCACATGCCCAGGGTTTGTACTTGTGTTAGCATTTTAACTACCTCAGTCAATTCTTTTACTATGTTCTCAAGCACTTGTTGATATTGGTGCCATGTTTGGATTCCATCAGTCTTAGGAATAATAACAATAGGCTGGTGGTGAGCTATTAGAGGTAAACCAACAGCAATACTTGTAGTGGGGATGGCAAATGTGCCTGCCACAGGGAGATCTAGTTCCCACCATTGTTGTATATGACCTTCTGACTGGTCAACTGGAGTGTTTGTACTTCTAGTGGCTCTTCCTATTGTCATCGTAGTCGAATAGAGAATTAACCAAAATGTAGTATAGGCCCTCCTTCTAGCACCAAAATGTTGATAGTAGAATCTAGTCAACCAGTGAAGTTCAATAATACCCCAAGCTGTAATTTGCTCTGAGTGTAAACAAGTAAGAGAGTGAGAGAAAGCGAAAGGAAGAACAGGGAGAACACTAGGAGTTTTTATCGTGGTTTGGCTAAAGTCATTCAACCCCTACATCCATGGTTATTATATTTCTTTGCTTATTTGTACAGAGTATGTGTTTGTCGTATGTTAAGTGATCCTTTGATATATTTTTTAGAGTATCTATTTCTCTTTTTCCCAGTCAGGTACCCCTTGTACAATGATCCTAACCCCTATTTATAGTTGTTGGATATTACAAATTGAATGAAAATAAATCATGAATTAATTACAAGTTGATTCCTACTAGTTGATGTCTATAAGTTGATACTCGCAAGTTAGTGTCTGCAAGTGGATACCTACCAATTGGTCCTTCCTTAGGCTTAACCACAATGAGCTCCTAGATGCCAATTGGGAAAGTGTTCTTTGATCTACGAGCTAGGCCTAGCAACATGAGGTTGCTTTGGTCCTTATTGATTAGTGACCTTTGTTAATGTTTAGTGAGCTCGTGCCTTACTCCAGCAACCTTGATGCTGGTTTGAGCTGGATCCTCTATTGGGCTCATCTATTGGGTTTTGCCACCCTATTTTTCATGCTTCAAAAGATACCTATAACATGAGGTATGAAAGATTCTAATATTTTCCTTCATTTTTGATATGATGAGTATTCTCAAAATGTTATGCTTTGCTTCTTATTTTTCATATTTAATAGAACTTTAAAAAGTAGGAAGGTACTATTATTAGTTTTAATCCTTGTACCTTTTTTTAGCTTGATATTTGATATATATATTGAATTTGACTTTCTCAATAAATTGCAACTTTCAATTTGTAAGATGTGTTACAAATTGATATATAAATTATATTGTACTGCATTTGACACTACAAAAAAAAAAGGATTTTGGCGATCGAAAATAGCGACCAAATTTTTTCTGTTGCTAATTGCGACAACTTGACACTACTTTGCGACTGAATGGCTTAAAAGAATTAGAAAATATTTGATGGTTTAGAGATTGAATCAGTGATCGAATATTTCGATTGCAAAGTTTGTGGCTGCTATTCAGTTGCAGTCTGGTCACAAATAGTGAAAGTTTGAAATTTTTTTGGGAAAAACATTTGTGACCGAATATTTCAGTGGCCATATTTTGTTCTGGAGCAATTAGCGACCAAAATTTTTGATCACAATTTTTGAATTGGCCCAACCAGTGGCTGATCACTAGCCTCCCTTTCTTTTTCCTGCCTTCTCTTACTCGATTTTTGCCCTAACCTATTTCCTCTTTCTCTATCTCGCTCTGGCTCACCCTCTCTCTCTCTTTCCCGGTGTTTCCTTCTTTGTCGATGAAAAATCAATGGAGCTCAATTTCTGTATTACATCTAATCATAACATTCTTAACTGAAAATGAGGTAACATTTCTCAAGCCCTGTATTCACTTATCTTTGATTTTTTTTTGCTTGATTTTCTTTTTCATCCTTGTATTTGTGCTTATATTGACACTAATTTGTCCATGGTTATCCGAAGAAGGCAAAATAACATTGTTCAAATCAAAATTTTTGATATCGATTAGCTTAGGGATTTGAATGGTATTTTATGAATTTGAACTCGGATTCTTGGACATGATCTTTCTTGATAATTAGAATGCTTAGTTACTACTTATGATTAGTGCTGTATTTTTCCAGTAGATGAGTT